>JADLIF010001330.1:0-44569 GCA_016648015.1 Steinernema khuongi
TTAGTGATTATGTAAATGATGCTTAAAAAGCTTTTTTGTTCTCGATTGGTTCCAAACTGTAGCATCACATTTTTTTCTGAAACTGTAAGTTTTTTTCTGAAACTGTAAGAAATTGGTTTTTCTGAAAGTGTAATTACACCGTATGTAGTACATACCCACGACCAGGAACATGTCCCCGATGAAGTGGATCACCGCGTTCACGAGGATAGTCTTCTCCATCTGGTAGTTCGACATCTTCGATATCGTCGATCGCTTGTAGAGTAGATAGCACACGATGAAGCTGTAGGCGCCCAGGCAAGCCCACATGGATCCCATACTTATCATAAGAGTGGTCTTTCCAACCAGCTCGGAGTAAGGTTTCGAGAAGTCGAAGGACCGCCAAGTAGATCGCCCCGTAAAGGTAGGTCAGAGTCAGCAGGACCTGAACATTGGGGTTAGTCATGATGGTGTGTCAAAGAGCCAAAGGAAAGGTAGGTTTCCTACAGAATTGGCGCTTACATCGTGTACGGAAGTACTGTAGTTGAGCTCGCACATGATTCTCATCCTGTTGAGGGCGAGGACGAAGTTCAGAGGCGCTTCCATGCGCATCGCCGCGGAGAAGAGCAGTCTCGGGTAGCGCGTGTAGTCCCAGATGTCCCAGGGCGACAAGTGGGCCAGGCCAACTGTGAGTGAAGTAGGAATTATGAACAGCTGCACGATGGCGATCTGTGTCATGATACGGTAGCTTTCCACCTTATTGAACGAGGACCGTGTGAGAAACACCTGAAAGCGTGGCTTTGAAATCGAAGACCTATGTGTATGCTCACATAGATGATCCTGACGTAGATCGGAGGGAACACAGCTGTGACGATCAAGAAGATTATGCCACCGATGACGTTTGCGATCTGCATACCGTAGAACCGACTTCTTACCACAGATGTAGAGTGAATGTATTAGCTGGAAGGGAAAGATGGCTAATGTGCATTGACTCTCAGGCCTGGAAATCATAGTCAGAATACAAAACGCAAGTGGCTTTGTTGTTCAACAATAAAGCCAAAAAGTGGTCACTGGTTTAGCAGCACGCCTTTGTCTACAGTACTACAAAATAAAGCTGAAAAACACTGTAAGACTACATTTTAAAGACCGCACAATTTGAATTTTGCTTCCTTCAAAATAACGCGTTCTACATCTGTAACACCGTTTTACGCCTCTGCAGTATTTCCTAAATCCGTTATTCCAGTATTACAGGGCGCAAACAATAGAACACGCCGAGCTTTATCCAGCGCCCCTAAGAACGACAAAATTGGAGCACTCAAGTGCAAGAAAATCATAGTTGAATTGGTCGATTTTTAAAAATCTTTTTAAAAAATAAGTCGGGGGAGATGGCAGCTATGTGTTACTATTCTTTTCCTTACGCCTGGCGTAGGCGTAGCGTAAATCTGTTTTTCGCCTTTATCGGCGACAGCTTCGACTCACACCAATCTTCGAGGCGCGCTTTCTTATGATAGCAAAGACCAGCGCAACTGTGCGCTATACACTTTGTATTTGCTATTTTACGCCGCTTTACGCCTGGCGTAAAGAAATACGCCATGCCTGTCGCATAGTTGAACTGGTTCTTGCTACAAATAGAAAGCAGGAGGCTTCTCCATAGAAGAACCTTTTTCCAGTAAGGCACTATTCTAACCCAAATTTAAAGTGATTGTTTGAGTTTGAGCCATCGGATCGGGTTTCGGGTTACCCGAAACTCTTGGATAAGATGTGGGTCGAGTGAATAGATCTCTGTTCCAGATGTCTCATTGTGGTTAAAGTAATTTATTTTAGAGCCGATCTGAGTTTAAACGTGTGTTCTTCAATCATCAACTCTTCCTTGAGCCTTCTGTGGAGAAAGGAAGCGAAGGAAGGTGATAGGTTAGGCCTCGGCTCTTGGCCCTGTCCGCAATCAACGCCTCCCTTATCAATTCCATCTTTCAAATCATGCTGTTAATTAGCTACCTCTCCTTCAGCGTCCAGCAACCCGTTTCAAATATATTTTTCAGCGCGGCGGCTCCCTCCGACCGCTTTTTCGCCTCTTCGTTCCACCGAAACGCGCACCTTCTCGGGTTCGCCAGGCGTTTCCTCCCGTTGCCGCTTTTTGCCTCGCGACCGGTTTGTGCCCTCGGGCGCGCCGCTTAAAGGCCCTCTGCCGTTCCAGAAGGCGCATCCGTCAGCGATGGAGCAAAAGTCTTCTTTCCGCACCGTCGCCTTCGCGGCCGTCGTCTTCTCGACCGTCGCCGTCACCGCATGTCTCCTCAGCTTCCCCATGGTCTTCCACTACGTGCAGACCCTCCAGGCCACCGTCCAGGTAAGCCGTCCTAGTGATGACTCCAGGGTGCTGGACCAGATTTGAAGCAGTACAGCGCCAAAAGATCTAGAGCCTTGTCCATCCCCTACCGTGTAACCCTGCTCTATCTCCTTCAGGGTGAGGTCGAGTACTGCCAGTCGCGCACGCGCCACATGTGGCAGAGCCTCGTCGAGGAGGAGCAGCACCAAGGAGGAGTCGAGGGCCCGCTCGGCATCTTCGGCCGTGTCACGCGTCAGGTGGAGGCCCAGTGCTGCACTTGCCAGCAGGGACCCCCCGGCCCCGACGGAGCGCCCGGAAAGAACGGAAAGGACGGAGCGCCCGGAAACGGACCCGGACAGCCCGGACCCCCCGGACCCGACGCCGAGATCCACGACAAGATGCTCCCCGTGCCTCCTCAGTGCCCCTGTGTGGCCGCGCCCGGACCTGCCGGACCCCCTGGCCAGCCTGGATCCGAGGGACAGCCCGGAAACCCCGGACAGAGTGAGTTGTTCATACGATTGGGAGAATTCGCCCACTGGACTAGGATCTTCTTGTCTTAGAGAACCCACCAAAAGATGGCCTCTTTTAACTTTTCTTTTAAAGCTAGATGGTCAAAGTTCACCGAGATGCTAAGAAAGCCTTAATTACAGACGGAAACGACGGATCTCCTGGACCCCAAGGACCTCCCGGCCCCCAGGGAGCCCCCGGCCAGCCTGGAAACCCCGGACCCAAGGGACCCGTCGGAGAGCCCGGAAAACAGATCCCCGGAGACCGCCCGCCAGCTGGACCCCCCGGACTCCCTGGACCTCCCGGACAGCCCGGAATCCCTGGCAAGACCGGAGTTCCCGGCAAGGACGGACAGGCCGGTCAAGACGGACACCCCGGAGAGCAGGGACAGAGGGGCGCGCCCGGACAGCCCGGACACGTCGGAGAGGCTGGACAGGCCGGAGAGAACGGCGCTCCTGGCGCTTGCGACCACTGCCCTCCCGCTCGTCTTGCTCCTGGATATTAAGTCCTCCTTCTTCTGAATTCTGTCTCGATCGAAAAGAGTCGAAAAGTAAACACTTCTGCATGCCTTCCATCTCGACTATTTCAGCGTGGAAACATTGGGGGTACTGTACTCAAAGATCAGAACAGTGTTTTGAGTGAGGTATAACGTCAGAGTTTATAGAGGAAGCAAACAATACGATAGTCTACGAATTTAAAAAACAAAGCGATAGACCACCAGAGACAGATTCCTAGTATCTTTCACATTTTGGATGCTGGAGCTGCGTCAGTTCTCATCAGATGCTTGAAGAGATCAGTTCAGCCTTTACGCCAACCGGAGGCGAACATCTAGTTCACGGAAACAGTGAATTGATACTCTTTTTATCCTTCCCGTGTGTCCATTTTTGGGATACGGTAGATACCATCAACTTCACAGGAATGCGTTCCAACTAAATGTGTAGATCACAAGGTTCTTTCCTTCGAGATCACTTATTCTAAGCACAAAAGCATCCGACAATACACTGAGCTTTCATACTAATATGCTTCGGTGTCCACTCGCGTTTATAAACACCCCTTGATGACTTGGCCCTTTGTGGTAACTACAAACCGCATAAGCTAACCTCAATCACGTTAATTACATGTGCTACAAGAGCGACGGGGCGTGACATTTCCAAGAAGCTAGGCTTGAACACCACAACATCCAATGTTAGTCTTCTCACCGGTGTCTTTTTATCATTTTAATTGTTTTCCTCCACAGTGATTGCAAACTGGTCTTCCCAGATGTTGACACTCCCCCGTTTCCCGAAGCATTCCAAAGGAGGCAAAATTGTAAGTGCGTTTACTGTCTCCTGGACCGGTTCTCAGCTCCCACGGGACAACCACACGGTGTTGCTGTTCTCGGGGACACTAGGCCTCGCCACCATGTCGAAATGTGCCCAAGAATCTAGATGTTTGTAGCGTGGAAGGAGAAAAGCTTTATCTCCGCGAAATTACAAAGTTCCCTCGGGCTTTTTGCGTCTACGCTCTGCGTCGCGTCCTTATCTCTGCATCCTGCAAACGTCCAAGGAAGTGACTGTCACTGCACACAAAAGCGTTGCCCGGTGCCACTATTTTTGCTCGACGCGCTTGCAAATTCCTTCCGTCGACCACAAAACCGTATTTAAAGCTATGCGACGAAGCGCGCCCACGGAAAGAGCACACTTTTTCTGCGTTGTCGTTGTGTTATTGTGCCACCGATGGAGAATATATACCAATGATATTATATGACACCTTCCAACTGTGGCACTTGGACCTGGACATGGCGTTGAATTTGCTCAACTCTGGGACAAAGAAGCACACTTTTTTGCGTTGTCGTTGTGCTGTTTTGTCGGGGTGCCACCCCTCTCCAACAAGCCAAATCTTTGTCAACTTGCAGGGAGCCGTCCCAAAAGAGTGGCACACCCTCCTGCTGACCTGTTCGATCTCTAAGCGGTTTGTAAACAGACAAACTCGTTAACCACTCGACGGCCGCACCAATCTCACTGATCTTCTACGACGGCACGTAGACCTCTGATTCACGGGTGGCAGTGTCACAATGGTACGTACTGGATTTAGCCGTGATTGAATCAGTGAACCGGCAGCAGCCTCGCACAGGACGAATGCATGCTTGAATTCTTGTACCTTTGGAAATCTTAGCTCCTTGGTATTAAACTTGGCCATATAAACGAAGCATAAAGGAGGAGGCATAACAACATTAGACCTTCAACCTTTAAATCCACTTTTAGCGAATGGCCTGCGACACCATACCGAGTACACTTTCGTAGCTTAGGTTAGCGCCCAAGTGCATTTCATTGTCGTAAAAAGTACCTTAAAATGATTCACTGTGAAACAGATTAACTCTCTATGCTCATACAGTATCACCTGCTCCCTGGATGTTCTTGACGTCAAGAGTTCTCTTCTTGAGCTAAAGTCTTTGTTTTCGTGCACCCTTCTTGTCCTTGTAAGACCAGTCATGTTCGCTTCCACTCCATTTTATCGGCCATAAAATGAATTATTTACCACCCTGTACTCTCCCAAAGAAGCGGACGGAAACATTCCCACCCGCAATGTTAAAAAGCTCTCTGGGAGTGTTCCATCCAGAGGAGCTTCTCAGTTCACTGGGATGGATCTACGATCGAGACAGTTGTCTCTCAGCAAGGACTTAAGGAAAGAGCGTCATAGGATTGGCTCCTTACAGGGAAGAAATAGAATCACGAAAGACATCCGCTTGCAAGGATTTAGTAATCTTCTTGATTGAGCCTGCTAAGACCGTGACAAAGCATCTCTATAAGTAGATCATATAGGAGACGTCTCTCTCCACTCGATCCTAAAGGTCAAAGTATCGATTTTTCGTCTCTAATCGGTGACCTCGACCATTTGGGTGCATCTATAGTTCACTCGCGATGTCGGTTTTCCGGAAAGGAAGGAAGCCCTGGCACCCTCCGCGCCGTGCCAGAGATTAGCCCTAATCGTCCTTCGGAAACCTTGTGTTTACTCTGCTGCCTGGGAACGATCGACCCGCCGTAATCTCTGAGATCTTGCGCGACTGTCCGCCCCACCCACACCGGCGTGGCACGTGCATTCACCTCTGACCGAGGCTTTCCGCATTCCGCGCGACCTCGATGAACTCCGAAGGGCGCCCACGATTGATTTGTTTGCCTTCGTCGCCGCCGATGGTCTTGATATCTATGTTGTGGTCGCCACTGTCGATGACGGTTAGGAACCGTACGATCCAGTTGGGCATCAGTTGTGTCCTTCTAGATGAGCGTTATCTTTGCCCTAAAGCTAGGTTTCAGGAGGTTGTTCGCCCAAGTTAAGATTAAGCTCCTGGTGGTCTTAAGCTGGTTAACCCCCGGTTGTTTGTAGTGAAGTTTTTAGCAGGCCGAATTTTGTTTTAATCGCTCGTTTCGTGCGAGGAAGCTCAATTTTCGGTTGCGGTTTCATTTGGGAAGAAGGCCAACGTCCCAAGTCGACGTAATCCAAACTTTGGACGATTGGCTTTAACACGGAGGCTTTTGAACTACTTTGAGTAAATACATTCCGCTACATTTCGTATAAACTGAAGGAGTTTTGAAGTTTCTGAAGTAGAGCCAAAACTGAGCTGCTGAGCTGCAAAAAACTGAGCTGCTCCTTGGTCATACTCTTGGCTGAACTGAAACCGCTTTGTTCGTGCGTTTTAAGAGTAGCTGTAAATAGAATTTATGCTCCACTTCACGCCTATCTTCACAACTATTCCCAAAAGTGCCAATTGCTGGATGTGGGAGATTCCAGATATGCCCAATTTAACATAGATGTTGACATTGTTTTAACGTTTTTTCGAGAATCCATAGCAGCTTCTTATAACACATGTTCCAAGCAATCCAAATATGTTAGATTACATTCCTTTTCACTCCGTTCCTTATTTCAAAGGATATGTCCCTCTAAACAATCCTTCTAGCTGGCCTGTCTTCCGCTAAAAGATCGATCTAGATGTGAGGAATGTTTATATTTGCATTACAACACATGTGGGAGAAGTAGGATGACCTTTCCAGTGCCAAGCGGGGCGATTTCCGCAGAAAAAGTGACCCGCGAAAGGCGATATATCCATTGGAAACCAGTCGCGAGACCTTCAGAGGTAAGATCGCCCTAGAAGTAATGTGTTCTTCATCTCAAGCCAAGAAGGTCCCATCCTGTTCCACAGATCGTCGCCGTCCATTCCTTCTTGGCCTCACCTCTTCCCTGTCTACAACCCTACGACTTATCAGACGGTTATTTTGGGTACATCCACTCCTTACTTCTGTTTTCGTGTGCGTTATTCTGTCACGGCAGGTGTCATTCTAAAATTCCAACAACAACTCAGCGTCCTTGAAAGAAGCCAGTCTCACTTTGGGGTCCTTCGCCACGATTGAAGCCCCAGTTCCCTATGCAAAACATGGGTCACGTGAACGCGACAGGATTTCCCTTAGCGTTCACGTGGATCGTCGCCATGGATGTGAGCAGGAGACCGTGTCCTTTAGAGGGCACGGAACCCCGTTAGTCAGCTACGATTACTGGGATGGGAACTATTCTTACTCGGTGTGGAGGCTCGAAACAAAGTAATGTAGTTAAGATAAACTTGTTTTAAGCCAGGAATACACTGAAGGGCACTTGGTAGTCCTGATTCTGGGACTGGGCACTTTAAGCTCCTCCTACTCTCCTTTATCTCTTCTCCCATCGGATCATGGAACGGTTAGGGTCGTGAGTATGAGCAGCTCTATTGCGACATCTTTTTAGCCCTATCTTTGTCTTTTAATGATCTCTCACAAGGAAGGTTCACTGATGTCATACTGTAGTTTGTCGCACTCCAAAAAGGAGCATTGCTCACACATCATAACCATCAAAACCACCCACCAAGTATCACCTTCCCACGTTTTCCCACCTCACACCAAAGCAGTTCCTAGGCGGTTTAGAAGCCAAGATGCCGTGTCGCTCATTCCGATCACACCTCCCGTGTCGTCGTCGTCGCCACACATCGATCTCGATTCGCTCCATTTGTCGGCCCGACGACGTCCCTTATCTCGACGTAGAACTCTCGGCCGCGTTCCACCGCCGCCGCGGACAAGACCACAGCGTCCTCGTCGCTGACGTGTCGCGGCGCTGTCGATCGTGGCGGGACCGATGGACCGAACCCTCTCCCTCCCCTGCCTGTGGTCGGTGGCGGAGATGTATGTGCTGTCCGAGCTCGCGAAAGACACGCGGCGGACCGTCGAGGACGTACAAGGACGGCTTCAGCGGCGGAAGGAGCCCTCGGCGGTGCTGCAAACGGTCGCCTACAGACCGCAGCAGTTCGGCGGCGGCCACGTCGCCGCCGCGATCGTCCAACGACTTTTCATTTAATTTGTGTCGTTCGGTGACCGTTCTTCGTCTTAGCGCTCGACCTTCAAAGGCGCCGATCCCCGGAGCGGGCCTCTTTCGCTTTCACTGATGCCTCCCTACTTGAAGGATCACTCTATTCACGTATTTCTGGTCTTATTGCATTGTTTCTGTTCCTTCTTTAAAGATCCGAGTGATCCTGAATCCTGGAAAGAAGCAGCTTGTTCCTAGCCTGCGACCTGAAGATGGACTGCGAGATTCCTATCCTCTCCTTGCCTTCCTTCTTCTGCCCTTCGACCTTTTATCATCTACACTGATCCCTGATATTCCTCGACCCCGTCGACCCGTGGCGCGCTTTCACACCCTCCCGGGGTCGCGACCTCCGACGACCTTGCCGCTCACCTGTTCCCTTCAGGTTCGCTCCAGCCAGCAACCCTCTCTACCGTCGCCTCCGCCGTCCTACTACTCCACAGCGTCCTCCGTCAGAATGGCCACCGAGAAGCAGATGATCAACGCGCTGGTCGCCAAGGTGCGCGAGGTGGTGCACGACGTCACCAACAACGACATCATCCTCGTGCTGCACAACTACGACATGGACGTGCAGAAGACGATCCAGGCGCTGTGCGAGGACAGAGAGAACGCGCTGGGTAGCTGGGAGCACACCGGCCCCACGAAGACCAAGAGCCAGAAGAAGAAGGCCAAGAAGGCGGCCAAGGCTGCCGCCGCCACCGCGGAGACGTCTTCGTCCAACGGAGGCGTCTCGCCTTCCTCCTCCACGCCCGTCAGCACCCCCACGCCGGTTGTGCCCAAGTCCGTGCCGGTAAAGTCCGTTGCCCGCGTCCCGGAGCCCGCCAAGGTTGAGAAGAAGGGTAAGGCTTTGTGATTCAGTTAAACTGTAGTCGTTTCTGGCCATTCAAACCCTTTCAAACTCTCACCAACCTCCTTCCAGTGTCCCCCGCCAACCTCGACTTGAACGACCACTCCGCGAACCTCGAACAACTGGCCACATCGTTCGACAGTAACGTCACGGAGAGCGAAGACAAGCTCCGCGACATCTTCCAGTACATCCGCGAGTGCCTGGACAACCGCGAGAAGGAGCTCCAGAAGCAGCTGCGCCGCGTGCGCTCCGACGGCAACCAGTACCTCAGCGCCCGGCGGAAGCAGCTGGACGCGGTCAAGACCAACGGCTCCGAGGAGGCGCTGGCCCAGTTCGTGGCCGGCCTCTCCGAGCAGACGACTTTCGCCGAGACGGAGCGCTTCCTCTTCGACGCCTCCCACGTCCTGGAATCCCTCCGTGTGATGGGCCAAGTCGTCGAAGTCGCCGCTTCCTCCTCCTCCACGCCGGCGCCTAAGCCCGTCGCCGCTCCCGCGCCCGTGGAGAAGAAGGCGCCCGTCTCCAACGGAGTTGCCGCCGCCCCGAAGCCGGCTACCGTAACCCCAACGCCTGAGGTCAAGCCTGCCCCCAAGAAAGGTAGTCTTATCTTATCCATTGCTGACGCTCATCAAGTGTCTTCTTCAGAAGTCATCGCGAGCGAAGGCGCAATCACGGGATCCGACAGTCTCTCGCCCGAAGCGCTCGCCGCCATCCAAGAGTCGCTCAAGGCGAGTCTGAAGGACCTCTCCGTCGTCCAGAAGCTCGCCTGCGCGCCCCGTCGCCGCCCGAACAACGGCAACGCCAACGCCAACGGAGGCAACAAAGTCGCCAAGGGCAGCCGTCCCGGAGTCAAGGCCTAAACTGCCGTAGCAGTGCATGAGATCCTGAGATGTTTTATTTATTTTCTAATCGAGTGTTCGACGTTCTCCTACAGCGCACTTCTCCCCCTCTTTCATCCCAATTGGTTGTATTTCGTTCTCCGTTTCTCGTTGACCGTTGCTGCGATATGACGCCATGTTGCCTTGTAATTTCTTTTCGATTATTAAACCGACGGTGGTTTCACCATTTGAAAAGTTAATAAGAAATGTTATACGAATGGACAAGATGAACGGAAGTATCCCCTCAGGCCATAGATGCCCCGGAGAAGAGACTTAAGCACAGCGCAGGAATGTGAGGACTTCACGGCCCATAGAGCCCAAACAAGGAGATTCATCTTATGAGCATACGATATCATCTTCCTAGACGATGCCATCGGCCTCTGGTTTAGCTTAACCAACAATGATCTACACAGGAAGTACCAAATATTTAAAGTTGTCAAAATTGGGGCATGTGTATCAACAGAGCGACAAGGTGACTGTAGATCCTGTTAAGTGATAAAGCTGTAAAAGCCGATAAAACAAACTGACAAGAGATGAATTTAGATTGCGAGACATATCTGAACAGCGGGGACTTTAGATCCTAATCATGTGAAATCACGAAAACATCCCCTAGAGTATGGAAGGCGTAGAGAAGTCCCCCCTCCTATTCAGAAAGTGGCTTCGTTTTGAGCTGTTCTTTGCTTTGCTAAGAGAAGCTTCGGAGACTAACCACTAAAGCATACTTTAAAAGAATTGCATAAAGTCGTTAGATCTCTCCACATCTGCCTCTCCGAGACGATATAGCTGCAGGGACAAAGACGGGTTAGGTGCAGACAAGGACCTAGACAGAACTGAACAGACAGACTCCATCAGCATTGCCTACAACGCCCCTTTTCGCCCCAATTTGGGGCCCCCAAAGAAGTGTTACTATCATCTTAAGAATGTCGAAACAGGGTAGATCAAATTATAGTGTTCGCGACCACGTTTCACACGGTGCTAATTAGTCACACATACATCGCTCAACTTGTTCGCACAGCAGTCCCGGATTCGACCACGACCTTTCACGCACCCTTCTCTGCTCGCGTCCACAAATCCTTCCGCGACGTCCTGACAGACCGGCACCGCGTTACGGTACCGCATCTCTCTGGATGAGTCACCGGCTCCGTCCGAAGCCGCCAGCACGTGGAGGAGAGGTTTGTCGGAACTCCGCTCCAGTCGCCGAAAGACGGAATTTGCAACAGACGAGACAGGAGGGCGTCTCTGCTACACGTGTCTCGCTGTCTCCTCCTTGCACCCGTGCTGTCCATTGGGGGGTTGCGCAGTGGGTCTCGTCTCAGCTGGATGATATTATTTTTCGCTCGTGGGCTTGTTTTCGCCTTCGCGATCGAATTGTGCCGTCGTATTTCGGCGGAGATAGCGTGCTATATTGCTCAGTTGGTCGCGGATGCTTTGTTCACGGTCGATTGGGCCAGTTTCCTGCCTTTCTTCCGCCTCGGCTGCTCAGAATCGTCTCCTCCTTCTTCATTGTTGAGCAGAAACAATGGTTTCATAGTATCTGATGGAATTAGACTGATACAAGCCACTGGGCGGAAGCTCTGTTTGCCTGTGGGAAGATCTTCGTAATTAAGGGTTATTATGGTTGTTCATTTACTTTTGTCGGTCCGTTAGTTTGTCGTATCGTACTAAGAATCGCTAGTTCGTTTTAGCATTGGTTTGAGCACTGGAAGGCTATATATGCTTTTTTAATCCAGAGCCATCCGAGTTTGAGGGTATCGCGAGCCACTGCTGGATATTGTGCGCAAGTGTCCCGAGATTAATTTATACCACCCATAAAAAAGTGTATGCTCTGGTCGTTTTCATTTTAAGCGGAACATATGACGAAACGACCTCATTTGGAAGTTCGCTTCCTCCATCTGGCCAGCATCTAACCGCGTGTATCGATCGGATGTGCCCTTACTCGACTACTAACTCATTTAACTTTCCATTTCATGAAGCCGTCTGCGACGCGTCTCTTTCTGAATTGATTTGGTCTTAGGCACCGGCGGAAAACACGTTTCCTGAGCACAACATGCACCTGGTGTCATCAATGGACTGAGCACAGCTGGCTTCCTGTAATTTACATAAAGCACCGGGTGACCGTTTTCTTGGGTTACGGTGTCATGTGTCATAGGGCGCGAAGCACTGAGACGCCACGTCATTTCGCGTTTTTCTACTCTGTGTGCGAGTCGCGCTTGTAACTGTGATTCCTTGCTTGTAAAATAAGCACTTACCGCACAATTCTTCTTTTACAGGAACGCATCCTTGTATGCGTCAGGGTCTCCGCTTCTCGAGGATCCGAGACACGACTTCTGTCGACGAAGACTCCCCACTAATGGGCGATTCACCAAGCACTTCTTCGGCTGACGACGCGTATCTGTTGCCGACAACCTTCACATCATCCTCTACTATTGGATCAGGACGCTCGCGGCTGTCGCGCTGCTGCGACATGTTCAGGTAATGTCCAGTTCTGCTAAGGTGCGCGACGACGCAGGGACCTGCAAGTGAAATCGATCTGAGCGGGCGCGATCGTGACCTTGGCCTGACTCCTTCACCGTTGTACGTCTCGTCCTTTCTTCTTTTTGGTTTTCTCATAAAAGTAGGCGAATGATGAGTGATGACGAACACCGAATACATGATTTGGAAGCGCGATAGCGACATCGCTTAGTCACGCAAAAATTCGATCATTTTCAAATTGTTCGACACGGCGACACTAGTGACTGTATTGTTGTTTGCATCTCTTTAGTGTGACGATCCTCTGTAATGCGATTGATTCGTCCGCGGGCGCAGCTATCAATATGTTAATTGTCGTAAATTATGATCTACGAGTTGCTGTGGCGCAGCGGCTCTTTTTCGCACCGAGCGACCGCTTACGATGTTTTTATTTCGCCGTAGGTCGGATAAAATTTACATTAGCGAGCAACCACAGCCCCTGCGCCCCATGTCGTAAGTTGTTTAGCCCAGCCGTCCGTTCTGCCCTTTTCTCCCTCCAAATGTCCGCTTCTCCTGACTATTCTTTGGTGTTTCAGATGCTGTTTCAACATGTTCCGGCGTAAGAGAACACTGCACTCAAGAACGTTAAGGATTGGCCATGGTTCGGTCCTGGGAAGTACGAACCACTTCCCGAAGAACGTAGTATGCAATCAGAAATATACTCTCTTCACGTTCTTGCCTTTGGTAAGGTGTCCCTATTCTATTACCTCTCTAACTCCGGCTCTTTAGGTCCTGTTCCAACAATTTAAATTCTTTTTAAATTTATATTTCCTACTGATGGCATGTAGTCAGTTCATTCCCGCAATTCAAATAGGAGCGCCTATTACATATTGGGGTCCACTGGTATGTACAACATTCATTTTGTGTCTAATATTGGAATGCCCTTTAGATATTTGTATTGACAATAACAATATTCCGCGAGGCCATCGACGATGTCGTGCGATACGTTCGTGATCGTGAGGTGAATAGCGAACAATACGAACGGTTAAAAGACGGTGGTGGTACGGAGACGATAACAAGCGCGTAAGTTGGCCTCCTACTTGGTCTTCTTGACAATTCAGATGTTTTAGGAGCATCCGAGTTGGTGATCTCATAATTGTACAGAAGGATAAACGTGTTCCCGCTGATGTTGTTTTGCTACGTACCACGGAGAAGAGTGGTGCCTGTTTCATCCGAACCGACCAGTTGGATGGAGAAACAGATTGGAAACTGAAAATAGCCGTTCCGTTCACCCAAAGCTTGCCAAACGACGATGTAAGCGATTTCTTATCCTACTTCACATTTTATCCTTCTCTCGTAGGCCGTAATGACTCTGAATTGTGAAGTCTACGCGGAAAAGCCACAGAAGGACATCCACGCATTCGTCGGGACGTACAAAGTGACCGAGAACGATACGGTGCAGGACGGTTCCCTAAATGTCGAAAACGTCCTGTGGGCAAACACGGTTCTGGCCAGCGGAAGAGCTATAGGATTGGTCGTCTACACAGGACGCGAAACAAGAGCCGTGATGAACACCACCGTTCCGGAGAGTAAAGTTGGCCTACTGGACTTGGAGGTGAGGATTTTACTTCGTTCCTGGGTGTTCAAGTTCTTCTTCTTCAGGTCAACAACCTCACGAAGATCCTGTTCCTGTTCGTTGTTGTCCTTGCTGCTGTAATGGTTGTCATGAAAGGTCTGGATCCTCTGTGGTACCGCTACTTGATGCGGTTCATCCTCTTGTTCTCCTACATTATCCCAATCTCTCTGAGGGTCAACCTGGACATGGCTAAACTGTTCTTTGCCTGGCAAATCGGACGTGACAAGGAAATTCGAGAGACCGTGGTTCGCAGTTCTACGATCCCTGAAGAACTAGGTCGGATCTCCTTCCTGCTCTCTGACAAAACGGGAACCCTTACGAAGAACGAAATGCACTTCAAGAAGGTAGGAATCCCTGGTATCGCAGTAAGATATAAGTCTCTTTCTTTAGATTCACTTAGGAACCGTAGCCTTCAGCAGTGACTCGTTTGCCGATGTTAGTCGCCATGTCGAATCTGCCTACTCCGGAAAACTGGCCAAGAATTCCTTCTCCATGAAGCTCCAGACCGCCGTCGAAGCCATCGCGTTGTGCCACAATGTGACTCCGATTCTTGAAGCTGACGGTACTGTGTCTTACCAAGCGGCTTCTCCTGATGAAGTAGCTCTCGTGCAGTGGACGGAGCAGATAGGCGTCAAGCTGAACCAGCGCGATCTGACCTCCATGGAACTTCAACTTCTGAATGGAACAAGGAAGACCTTCCAAATCCTCCATTTGTTCCCGTTCACGAGTGAAACCAAGCGTATGGGCATCATCGTGAGAGACGAAACGAACGACGAAGTGTCGCTTCTAATGAAGGGCGCCGATGCAGTCATGGCCACGATGGTCCAGTACAACGACTGGCTTGAGGAGGAATGCTCAAACATGGCACGAGAAGGTATCAGTTGTTTGTGCTCCAGAAGTAGATAGGGTTTTTTCAGGCTTGAGAACACTGGTGGTCGCCAAACGGGTGCTTACACCGGAACAGCTTGCCGACTTCGAGAAGCAGTACCATCAAGCGAAGATGACCGTGACTGACCGGACGGAACACATGGCAGCTGTTGTACGACGTCTTGAAACTGACTTGCAACTCTTGTGCTTGACTGGAGTAGAAGACCGCCTGCAGGACCAGGTCACGACGTCCTTGGAGCTGCTGCGTAATGCCGGTATCAAAGTGTGGATGTTGACTGGAGACAAACTGGAAACTGCGATCTGCATCGCCAAGTCCTCTGGACTCTTCTCGAAAACTGACAATATCCATGTGTTCGGACAAGTGAAGACGAGAACCGAAGCTCATAATGAACTGAATAACCTTAGGAGGTGAGTAATCCTCACGTCCTGGAAGTGCAAACCTTCTTTTCAGGAAAAGTGACGTAGCCTTGGTGATGAGTGGATCGGCCCTCAGTGTTTGCCTGCAGTATTACGAAGCCGAAGTCGCCGAGTTGGTCTGCTCTTGCGTCGCCGTGGTGTGCTGTCGCTGCTCCCCAGAGCAGAAGGCCCAAATCGTGAACTTGTTGAAGAAGTACCGTAAGCCCCTTAGGGTTGCAGCCGTCGGAGATGGCGGTAACGATGTCTCTATGATCCAGGCTGCCCACGCCGGTATCGGCATCGACGCCAATGAAGGTATGGTAGTTGTCACCGTGCCCTCAATATGAGGAGTTTAGGAAAGCAAGCTTCACTGGCCGCGGACTTCAGCATCACACAATTCTCCCACGTTTGCCGTCTTCTTCTCGTACATGGACGCTTTTGCTACAAGAGATCGTGTGCCTTGTCGCAGTTTGTTATGCACAGAGGCCTTATAATATCCGTCATGCAGGCAATCTTCTCATGCGTGTTCTACTTTGCCTCAATCTCATTGTATCAGGGAATTCTCATGGTTGCGTAAGTTACCGTATCCCTTTAACTGATCTTATAGCGGATGTTCAGATACTCAACGGCGTATACTATGTTGCCCGTGTTTTCCCTCGTAGTCGACCAGGATGTGACGCCAAGAAACGCGTTGACATATCCGGAGCTGTACAAGGAGCTGGTCAAAGGCCGTTCTCTATCGTACAAGACATTCTGCATATGGGTGCTCATCAGTTTATACCAAGGTTGGGCACGACTTTTCTCCACAACCACTAATTCCTACTTCCAGGATCTGTAATTATGTACGGCGCTCTGATTGTGTTCGATTCGGACTTCATACACGTCGTTTCCATCAGCTTTACCGCCTTGATTGTCACCGAGCTGATTATGGTGGCTTTGACCGTGCACACGTGGCATTGGGCGATGCTTGTGGCACAAGCGCTTTCGCTTGCCTTGTACGGTGCCTCGCTTCTGATCTTGGACAACTTCTTTGATCGACAATTCGTGATGTCATGGAACTTCCTGGCGAAGACATCCATGATCACCGCGATATCTTGCATACCCCTGTATGCCGTCAAGTTCCTACGAAGAAGATTCTCGCCTCCCTCATACCACAAAGTGAATAGAGAACATTCATAGAAATTCTGTAAAAATCGGTTGTAATGTACGTTGTGACCCCCGTAATATGTGTAAACTAAGTCATGTGAACTGTAAAATACTGAGCTAAGAAGCAGTCGGGTCTCTGGGTGATAAAACATGGAATAAACTGTAATATTGCCAACGTGGTTCACGCTCCAGAGAAGGTTTTTCAACCATATGGACACTACTCACATGCGGAGGGAGGACTTTGTCTCGTTTCAAGGTGACGTCTTGTCTCAAGTAGCAAGATCCAGCTAATCCTTGTTTTCTCGAATTGACTTTCATCTCCAGATGCTTGTCTAGCGGCACAAGATGGTCGATCAATTCAATAAACTGGGTGCTCTTCTCGAGTCGAAGAACAGCGCGATCCGAGAAGAGGCCGTCCAGGTGTTCGCCCAGTTGCCGTTCACAGACAGCACTCTGTCCATCATCAAGACTCACCTAGTCAGCAATAGTTGGCACTCGCGGGTAGCCGCCGCTGACGCGTTCGGCCTCCTTCTCAAGAACTGCGCCTTCGACCAAACAGTTCCTGTGTGGAAATGGCACGACTCCGGCAAGGAGTTGAACCTCCTCTGCGTGGACACTCTTTTGAGAATGTATCATCCACTACTAAGGTAAAACGGCCACAGTTTCCTCCAAAGTCTTGCTAAAGTAACTTACGTTTCAGCACGGAAGGGTCAGCGTTGGATTCCGAAGGGGTTAAGCTCTCGGCGAAAGAACAGCGCGCCACTCTCAACAAACTGCTCGAGTTTGACCAGGCCGGCTTGTCCTCCAATTTCTTAAAGGACGATGAACTTGTTCAGAACCATGAAGCGACAGACTTTTCTGGGGTAAGTCTAGACTCTACATATGTCTAGTAGACAGACAACATGTCTGAAGTCTGGAAAGGGTCTAGACCTGCAGTTTAACATGCTTTTTAGGAAAACATATCCTTAGATGACGACGTTGCGACGAACGATCTGGTGACCATGATGCTAAGAGACGCCCTTCGCAATATGGTCGACCCGAAATGGGAAATTCGACACGGAGGAGTGCTCAGCTTAGAAAAGATTCTCATTCACTACTTTGAAAGGTGATCCTTCACCACTGTTTATATGTATTTCTTCTCTATTTTTTAGATTAGGACCTATTTTAGTGGAGAAGGTCACCATTCGACTAGTCCAACTACTAACACTCGATAGATTTTTTGATTTCGTTAGTGGAGGAAGCTCTGTAGCTCCGGTCAGGGAAACCGCGGCCAAATGTGTTAGTTTGCTGATAGTGAAACTTCCCCAAGATCTCACCATGGTCTCCATCTTGGTCGAGAACATAAGGACCCTTCTAAACTGCTCTGAAGATGTAAGTCTATGTCTGTGAGACAGAGCAGACGAAATAACTGTTCTGTATGTGTCTAAGAGTACGTCTAGACATTTGTCTCTTTCAGTTCTGGTACTGCAGACAGTCAGCGCTTCTAGTCTTAAAGTACTTCTTTGCTTTATCGAATCGATCTGAAAGGTTCCTGAACTTCTTCCAGTCAACTCTCGACGTTCTTTCTGGGGACACTGATGAGGTTAGGTTCTTCAAGTCTATCCTACCTTAACCGTGAAGTTTAGGTCCTCTCTGCCGCCATCATCGCCCTTTCGGCTCTTCTGGCAAACAACCAAATAGACGTAGCCCAGAGAACGGTGCTCATCAACAAAGTGATCGCGAAGATATGGTCAATGTTGTCGGACTCCCATCTTCGCCTCCACATGAGGCAGGGCGTGGATTCTCTCCTCGTGGACATCCTGAAGATCGTCGAGCTCTGGCTCCGGTCCGACGAGGGAATAAAGCTGGAACGGGAAAAGTTCCTCCTCCTCGTGGACCTGGTTGAGCCGGGATTTGTCAAGAGATCCACGCTTGCTCTTGTTTGCTTAAGTATCGCTCTCCTGCGAGGAGTCGAGCTGGAGCATCACCACTTAATCCAGCTACTTTCCAATCTCCTGAAGACACTGCTTCTGTGCAGTCCTACGGACACTGAAGAATTAATCCGGACCATATTCGCCACTCTAGACGCGGTGATGACCTTCCACGAAGCAGCACTCGTGGCGGAGAGTGACTTGGCCGAAATCTTCGGCAAGTGGATGTCCTGTCTCGTCGTAGATCTTAGGAGCCCGATAATCGGTAAGTCGCCTCCGTAGATCCTTCTCATTTACCTTCTGCAGACATGACTCCATTTAACGAGGGGAAAGCGGTGATTTTGTGTGGCGAAGAAGTCAGGGTGTTTGATGAAGCCACCAGAGAAGACAAGTTTGTGAACCGGAAGCTGCAGGTCGCTCGCTTCCTGTCTCCGATCTTGGACACACTCTACAAGAGCGGGCAGCAACTGCACAACCAGAAGATCTCGGACAGCATCCAGCTCATCTTCAAGCCATGGGTGACCTCAACCTTCGGTTCTCATCGGTTCGGAGCGGCCTTGATTCTGAACTGTTGGGCTCGAGTCTTCCGCCGTTCATGGAACAAGTATGCAGCCTTGATAGAAGCTTGCCTAAGTATGCTACTTCCAGAGATCCGGAGCAGAGTACAGCCCTCTACCCCAGCTACATTGTCAGTCTACTTCAGCAGTCGATTCAATCTCCACCGCCTATGAACCACGAGATGAGCGGCATGGTCCTGAACCTGACGGCCGAGCTGAACACCTTCAGGCAGTACTGTGTGGGTAGAGGAGTCACATGGGACGAGCTGAACGGCGATCAGTCAAGCAGTTTGGCAGATCTGGCTAAGTCCGTCTTCTTCTTCATAACGTCCTCTGTATGCCGAGGTTTAGGAATGCTTACGACCTGTGTCTGCCGAGGTTCCGCTCTACAACACACGACGTCCAGCCTCTGACGAACAGATACGAACAGTTGATGAATAAAGTCAACGACGTTCAAACCACAAATGCCTTGTGGAACAAGTAAGTGCTTAGAGTGTGACCCGCTGTGTACAAGACCTACTTCAGTCGTATCAACGCGTTGTTCTCGTCATGTCTTTTCTACTTCGCCCACGCGCCAACCTCTATTACTCCGCTGGTCAGACCTTTAATGGAAGCTTTAAGCTCAGAGAAGAACGAGTTCTTAAGACGGGAGACGCTCCATGACTCTTTCACCCTTCTGATCTCTACGACTGCTCAACGGGAACCTTGTCCCCACTCAAAGATTGTGAAACAGCTTACCCAAGGTCTAATGTCGTGTGATCTCCGATCTCCGAAAATTGCGCAGTGGTAGGGTTACGGTAGCTCTTCTGGCTGACTACCGTAGATGTTTAGGGAGAGCGAGGAACAGGAAGAAACGATCTTATCTGTTAAGAACGACGTCGAATACGGACAGCGATCTCTGAATTGCGAATTTATGATCCAAGTCTTAAGTGGCGAATATGGGGCTGGGCTACTCAACATCTGCACCCCCTTCGCCGACCTCGTCAAGTGGAGTTCCGGCGATGATTTACAGGTAGGAACAGCCCTTTTGCAGTCCAATGAAATCAACCTCTAGGAGCAAATGCTTAAACTGGAAGTAGTCCGTCTCACGTCGCAGTTTATCCAACACAATCGATCAGTAGCAGATATCGAGAGAATTGGACAGCTCATGGCAAGTAGGAACGCGGCCGTGAGGCTCTACGTGGCCAGATACGTTTCCACTCTGGCGGCCATCAATCTCGCTGACACCCTCAATGACTTCTACCCAAGTATCACTGGGAACCTGCAGATGCTAGAACAGAAGGCGAGCCGTCTCGGAGCCGTCGAAGTCATCTTTAGGTTGGCGCAATTCGAAAACGGCCTTCTAGGAGCAATCCCTCTCTTTGCCCCCTTGACGTTTGCGGCTATGAGCGATGGAGTCCAGGAGATCAGGGAGACAGCGGCGGTTGCTTTTAGGAAGATGGTCGCCATTATGCCACTAGAACAGGTACAGTCGCGCTTTATACCGTAACCCCCTCTGTTTTTAGGGTGGAAATTTCGTGACGGAGGAGTTAAACGATGACCTCAAGAACACCTACAAAGCCAATGTGAATTTCCTGAATGTTTTGAGCTGTCCGGCGCGATTGCCAATCATCGCCAAGGAGGAGATTGTTGGCCTAGATCAGGCCGTCGACATCAGACACTACCAGCTGGTGAGTTACTGTAGCTTGCGAAAAGTTGAGTGCTTTTTAGGAAGGAATCACCTGGATGCGGTTCCTCTATGGCTACGGGCTGAACGGGGTCCTGGCTGACGACATGGGCCTTGGAAAAACCCTCCAAACGCTCTGCCTCATAGCGCTGTGGATGAAGACGCGGAAGAGTGACGAGATCTCGCTCATCGTGTGTCCGAAAACCCTTGTCAACCATTGGTGCAAGGAGTGGGAACGCTACTTCCCCTCGATGCCGCGTTTCACAACTTCTTATGCGTCCTTCAGAGCGAAGAAGGGGAAGACGGCCAGTGAGGTTGCTCCGGTCGTGGTGACTTCCTATGAGGACATCCGAGCAGATGCGACTATTGGCTTTAGGTAAGTGCATTCTCAACGTCTTCTCTGTCCATTACAAAGCAGGAGTTCCTACCGTACATCGGTGCCTAGTGCTGCTCTTCTAAAGACTAAATTCTCTCGATTTCAGCAAGATGAACTACGAGTACCTGATCTTGGACGAAGGCCACTGCATAAGGAACCACAACAGTCAACTCTTCAAGATCTTGATCAGCATCACCAGCAGACATCGACTCATCCTTTCCGGAACTCCAGTCCAGAACTCCCCCGCCGACCTTTGGTCCCTCTTCCGGTAGGTCAGAATCCGACTCCAGGTTCACTTCCTCCTTCAGATTCCTCATGCCCGGCTATCTGTCAGCTCGTGCCACCTTCTTCGCCAACTTCATGAAACCTATTATGGCGTGTCGCAATCCTAAGGCAAACGAGAAACAGACGAAAGACGGAACGGATGCGCTTCAACTACTCCACAAGCAGGTCCTTCCATTCGTGTTGAGACGATTGAAGAGCGAGGTGCTCCAAGAACTTCCCGAGAAGGTCATCCAAGACTATCCTTGCTACTTGTCCGAGCAACAGAAGGCACTCTACCAGGCGATTTCGGAGTGTTGCTCTGTTCGAAGTCAGGGAATCGGTAAGCCTCTTCCTGCTGCTTCTCACTGAAGAAACTCCCTTTAGAAGGACTGTCGCCCCTTACAACACTTACGGCCCTCCGAAAGGTGGTTGACCACCCGGCCCTTATCGCACCTGCTATCTTCGATACCATCAAATTCGATCGGAGGCACTTGGACAAGGTGAGTCCATGGCAAGGCTGTTCCTCCCACTCATTAAATTTAGTCTGTGGAGATGTCTGGAAAAATGGTGGCGCTCAAGCAGCTCCTAAACGAATGCAACATTGGAGCGGAGACCCAGCTGGGAAGCGAGGATTCCAACGATGTAGAGCGTAAGAAGATTCACAGTTACCGAGATGAACCACGTTCTTTCAGAGGTGTCCATTCCTATGCTTGACCGCCACAGGGCGCTTATCTTCTGTCAGTGGAGGGATACGGTAGATATGATCGCCCACTACATCGATAATATGAACTTTGGCCCCAACATTTCCTATCTCCGTCTTGATGGAACGATCCCTGCTCACGAGAGACAGGACGTTGCGGACAAGTTCAATAGGGACCCGTCCTACGACCTTCTTCTCCTGACGACACACGTAAGTCCTCTTCCATGGCTTAGATGGCATTAGATGAGATCTCTGTACAGATCAACCACGTATCTTTCAGATCGGTGGTGTTGGACTGACCCTGACAGGTGCGAACGTGGTCATCTTCGTCGACCACGACTGGAACCCCGTCAAGGACCTGCAGGCCATTGACCGCGCCCACCGCCTTGGCCAGAAGCGTACCGTCCACGTATACCGTTTGATCACTCAGGGCACGATCGAAGAGAAGGTCATGAACTACCAGAAGTTCAAGATAGACACGGCAAATGTAAGTGGAACCCTAGAGAATCCTCTGACAAGGAGTTTAGGCCTTGATCGGCGCCGAGAACAAGTCCCTCTCCTCGATGGCGACCGACGGACTCATGGATCTCCTCACGTTCAGCGACGATTCGAAGACGCCGTCAGCGGGGACCGCGTCCACTGGTGTCCCTTTGGCCAAGAGGGCAAGGCTCGACGTGAGATGGGATCCTCAGACGTTCGATGTGGACGAAAAGAAGTGGAATCTGGAGGAGCTGTGGGACGAGTCGCAGTACGAGGAGCAGCACAGCGTCGCAAATTTTGTGAAGAACATACAGTGATTGACACCGCATTGTTATTGCATTTTACGGGTTTTTGTTTTCGCAAATTCTGACTGGTAATGCGGTAAAGATAATAGAATCCGAGGCGCTAAGGACACGGTCGGCGGTTTCTAGAGCCTAGAAGAGGACTCCTGAGTTGCTTCCTGGAGCTAACAGATGATCCATTTATTCAGGCACTCCACACAAGCGAAGAAGCATACAACGCAGCTATTACGATGAAGACTTGGCGTGGAAGTGGTCCCGTCCCCTTTGCGCCGATGAGTTTGTGGTTAATACGGCCGTTCAACTCCTTCTCCTCATCGGCGTCATACTTGTAATCCTCTCCGACCTGTTGGTCCAGCTTGGGATACGGCTGCTTAGCTCCCTGTATCTTCAGACTTTTCACCAGCGCCCAGACACGATTCGCGTGGCCCGCTTCAAAATCCATGGTTGTGTTTCCGGGATCTGCAGTGATATTGGAGCTAAACAGGAACGATTACCAGAGAGTGACAGTGCAGCTCCTACCCAGAGATCTGGCCACAGTCCACGGCGATAGCGAAGAAGGCGATTGCGAGTATCCATAAAGCAGCCGTGCGGCTCATTTCTTCTCACTCAAATGGAGAATGAGGGTTGGACGTCTGGGGGTGGCTGTCTACCAGACTGTCTCAAAAATGAGACTCTTTGTCTAGATTCTAGAATGCTCAAGGGAAAGAGAAGCTCAGGTCATGATTCTGCGTCTGGGAACTTGCTGAGGGCGAAGAAACAAAGTCTTTGTTGCGACGCTGAAACGTGGACCTTGATCCACTCATGAAACCGGGCGTGGAGGATGTGCCTTGAAGGGTACTCATATCTTTATCAGTGGTGCTTATTGGGATCTAAAGTCCAGATTCGGTTCAAATTCTCGACCATCGTGTGGATTTAAAAGGCTCCATCTCGGACCAACGCAGCCCGAAAGCTTCTCTCCGTCCTTGTATCAACACCACAGATCGAAAAGACGACATTTACTAGTTCACACGCAAATCCACTACAAAGACAAGTACAGCATCTCCCTTAAGAAATGACTTGCTGTCTCCGCTGGCGGACGTAGGCCATGGCGCACAAGAAGACCTGCAGCAGGCCGTAGATGGAGAGCGCGCCGATGACGAGTGCCAGCACCAGGTAGACCACCTCGTAGTTGAAGCCTCCTCCTCCGGCCAGACAGACACTGCCGTCCAGACAGGCGTCGCCTGTCTCGTCTGCGTCTGCGGTGGACTCGACCACCAGCAGGAGGGATGCAATCAGGGAGAGGGCGCCAGTAAACATCTTGAGGCCTGAGGGGACAAATCTCGACGCGCGAGTGAGGCTTTGTTTGTTGCCCGTTGCCAGGCCACCGATGTTCGGTGTCGTTAATCCCCACTCGATTAAGTTCCCGGGGCGGGGTGCCGCTCCGCGCGTCCACATGTCCCACGACGGAATTAATTAGGTCAATGATTAAACTGAGCCAGAAGTAGATGAAACCCAGTGTGACCGGGCTGTCCGGGACGAGTGGTCTTGCCGCAGAGGAGCTTCCTGAACCACAAGCGATCTAGGGCCACTGATTGTTTCCGCGGCCCACAATGTAGTCACCAGCGAATGATAAGGATAGAAGTTAGTTGAAAAACCCAAGTGGACTAGGTTCACGGTCATGTCTTGGCCAGTTGTATCGCGGAAAATGATAGGACGGCCGCCTCCCCTAAGGAAGAGAAGGCTTGAGGCGTGGAGAGCACTCCTTCAGCTCAAACATGAGGATAGTGTATCGTTACTTGGGTTAGTGTATCGAATCGGACAGTGAATAACGCAATTATATCAATCGATGTGTCAGATCCATGTCTTAACTGGACTCCACAATGCATGGGCAGTGACCGCAACTTAGGAAGGTGTCTTTAGACCAGATGGAAAAGGGGCGAAGTACAAGCTGTTGTCTTTGTAAGTTGCAGATGAGATTTAAAGAACATGTAGAAGTTAAAGTAGGATTGAGATGCAAGATAGAACGTGGGTTGACGTGCGGATTAACCAGTAGATTAAGTAGTCCTAGACTGCTCCTCCTTTAGGCTTAGGATGGCGTCGCTGCCAGATGAAGGCGAAGACGCAGAGAGATACTTCCAAGATGAAGCAGATGCCAATCACAATGATGGGAAGAATCTCCATAATATTCATTGCTCAGGCGTCAATAAGTGAAATCGGATGGCTGTGAGCTCTGAAATAACAAGTGAAATAACAAGGTCATGTCTTGGCCAGTTGTATCGCGGAAAATGATAGGACGGCCGCCTCCCCTAAGGAAGAGAAGGCTTGAGGCGTGGAGAGCACTCCTTCAGCTCAAACATGAGGATAGTGTATCGTTACTTGGGTTAGTGTATCGAATCGGACAGTGAATAACGCAATTATATCAATCGATGTGTCAGATCCATGTCTTAACTGGACTCCACAATGCATGGGCAGTGACCGCAACTTAGGAAGGTGTCTTTAGACCAGATGGAAAAGGGGCGAAGTACAAGCTGTTGTCTTTGTAAGTTGCAGATGAGATTTAAAGAACATGTAGAAGTTAAAGTAGGATTGAGATGCAAGATAGAACGTGGGTTGACGTGCGGATTAACCAGTAGATTAAGTAGTCCTAGACTGCTCCTCCTTTAGGCTTAGGATGGCGTCGCTGCCAGATGAAGGCGAAGACGCAGAGAGATACTTCCAAGATGAAGCAGATGCCAATCACAATGATGGGAAGAATCTCCATAATATTCATTGCTCAGGCGTCAATAAGTGAAATCGGATGGCTGTGAGCTCTGAAATAACAAGCTCCAATACAGTAGGACATACAGTATTCTCGCGATCTTCTTCAAAAACAACATGCCCCGAGACGGCTACAGCAGACTACAACACGGCTAAACGTCCAGAAAACAGAAGAAAGGGACATAGGGGAAGAGCATGTCATCACAACCGTGCCAAATGCAACAGCTAATCGATGAACGCACAGTTCCCCTAGAAGGCCTTTCGCTTTGCCGCTCCCGGCAATCTCCTTTTTGTTTCTCGGAGACGTGGAAAAATCGAGGATCTTGCCGGCTTCGAACCGGGGACCTCTTGCATAGTAAAACCAATGCACGCCTCGGACCACTGGTCTACCGAGCACAGCTGGTTCATCGGTTCGCGAGATTCCTTATCTGCTGGAGGTGGTACGGCCTTCAATTCTTCGCATAGTGGCTTTATAGAGGTAGTGGAAAACCAGATAGATGTAGTAAGATTGAAGGCTTGGAGTAGTAGCACTAATAGAGCACTCCAGGGGATAATTGCTAGAATCCTCTATTCCACATGAAGGTCTTTTGTAGTTTACAGACTGCTCGGTCATGTTTGTCCAGGGTTGTCCATCGGCTTTTCGCGGTGGAAGGGAACTCCCCTCGCATGAGAACAAGTGCCCTGCCCTCATCTCTCCTCGACCCTTCAGTGACCCTTAGAAACCCTAAGTACACCTGCCCGTGTTTATGAAGTTAAATAGGAAATAATAAATAAAATCTCGAATCATCTTCTAAGCTAGCAGTTTCTGGAGTCGCTGCTTCGCCGTGGACCGCAACGACTGCTTCGGGAGCTCCAGGCTCGTTCCGCTGCTGTCACTGGAGAGTTTCGACGAGAAGGCTCCGAGGACGTGGACTTGGCGGCCACTTGTCCTCAAGAACGCACTGAGACGCGCTCCGAACTCGTTCTGCTCTCCAATGACTTGAGATGTGTCCTGGAATAGTCCTTATGTGTCGGAGAGCGATGAGTTTGCTCTACTTACGGAAGGTTGGACAGTGCAACTGTGCACAGAGATCCCTGGGTACGGTAGGAATCCGACCATCTTGGGCACAATGGTAAACGACGTCTGTCCAAGGCCGCTTTCCTTGACGAATAGCACTGAAACAGGTACGGTAAGATGGGATAAGGAGGGAGAACACTTACACTTATATTTCTGGTCCGCTTGCCAGTACTTGTCGTCCGATTCCAGAGCGATCACTACGGTCTCTACGCGGTGTGTGAGCGATCGAAGGGAGACCACGAGGTTGCAAGGAGAGCCCGCACGAAGAAGGACTGCTTTCGGCTGCTCGGAACACAGCTGGGCGCACAGTTCGTACTCGGCCTGCAAAGGTTGCAGTGGTAAGGTTACGGTAGCTTGTAGTTCTCCAACCTTTTCTTGTCCAACACTAACCGTCTCCTCCAAGGAATACGACCTCTTTTGCGTGACGGCGTCCGTTGAACCAGAGCTCCTATTCTCGACTCTATAAGTGACCTTGGCGATACTGGAGGCAGGAGCGTTCTGTGGAATCCGGAAGAGAAGACTGTACATCGAATTGGGCACAATCACGTCGGAAGAGATGGACTTGTTAAGGAGGACGGCGGAATCAAACGCGGCGTCTTCCAGCACAACGTCGAAGGCATTCCCGATGCCGTGGGGTCTTGTCAGCTGCAGCTCCAACATACGGCTGGAAAGAGGTCCAATGGTTAAGAAGAAGATCGGAGAACCTACCTCTCTTCAAGTAGCGATGTCTTCGTCATAACAGTGAAGAGGGGTTCGAACTTCAGGGTTAACGTCCACCGCAGGGACATCCATTCAACTTCGACCTAAATGGGCTTGAGCACGAGGGTCGCACTCTTGTGATCACCTGCTGCTCCACGAGGGGAGCTCCCTTGGATCTGTCACCAATAGGGAGATAGAGGTAGACTTGCACATGCCGCTTGGTTTCTTTGTTCATCTGTCCCATGGAAACCGTCAGTTTGTGGCCCCAGCTGTCCTCATATGGGTCCAGAAACTGCAGAGTGGATTGCTCATCCACCCACAGTTTCACGTCGCTGCTTTCGCCCCCGATTACGGTAGTCGTCGAACCAGAGAAGACTTCCAGGTTGATCTTCTGGGCCATGCCAGAAAGGAGTACTTCTGAAATTGGATGTGAACGGAGATCCAGAAGACATCATCTACCTGTTCCAAGTAGAACGACATTAGGCTGTTTGCTCTGGATAGCACAGAGGATGTCCGGAAGACCGTTCCGAACTGGCAACGCATTTCGGTTTCTCCACTTGACGACGTAGACCAAGCTTTTCCGTAGAGTCAACTCCAGTCTGTCCACCACGTAGAGCCCAGGATCCACGGCAGTCCCACAGAGGACGATTCGGTTTCTTCCTGGCAAGATCTTCTCGGCCGCGGGCTGTTTGAAGATGAAGACCCCTGATGTGTCCAGATCAGAGCTCCCCTCGTGATGCTTCCGTCCGAGAAAGCTGCCTTTGGTCAGACAAGCGAACCGATTCACCCTTTCCGCCCTCTGAAATCCAAAATCCATCCAAATCCCGATACGCCTCGAACTTACGTTGAAGGAACATTCGAAGACAGGTCCAGAGCTCGCCTTCAGTTCGTCCAGTAGACTCGGAGACAGAGGTCTAAAGACGAGACGTATGTCTACGTCTGCTCCGCTCAAAGGGCTGGGGAAGAAGGAATCAATGTCCAGCTCGATTCTTACTGTCTCCCCTGGAATTCCAGAGAGATAAGGAGACTCTGTGGTGGAGCGAACGATCTTAATTGGCGACTGTAGGTGCTCCATTGTAACGAGCGAGTCGTTAACCCTTAAATTGATAATTAGGTCATGAGATAACATGTAAAGTACCTAGTGATGGAGGAGGTTCCCTCTCTGTCATCGAGAAGCTTAAATAACAGCTTCTGGTGGGCCACTCTGTCGTCCTGATCAGATCCATGAAGCATCAGAAGGGTCGCATAGTCGATCATCTTGTCTCCATGCTTCTCTGATAGGTCCAAGTTGTTGACCAGAATCGCCATAAGCTCTTCCACAATCTTGATCGATTTGCGGTCCGATATCACACTGCTTACAAACTTGAAGAGGTACGGTAGCGTCTTCTCGGCATGTGTGGAAGACCTGCAGCTCTCGAAGATGTACAGTATGATGTTTGCAGTTCTTACCAATGTAATCGAGAAAATTGGGCCGATATAAACCTTGCATGACGCTTCCAGTGGAACTGCTTCAGCAAGCGTTCCGTCATCGCATGATCATCTTCTACCAACTTCAAGTATCGCTCATGGTCCTGCAGTCCTTCAAAGAGGCGATCAAGGACCTCCGAAGAGTCACCCTCCGGTATCTTCGACTTTGTGTTGCCTATGAGAGACAGAAGATCTCCTCCGACGCTGTTTTTCAGTTTATAGATCTGAAGAGTGGTTTTAGGAATCGTGGAAACCTGTGGTACTTACCGAAGAGCTTCGAGCGATAAGAAGATTCCCGAGGTACTGTGGAAACTCTAGGAAACCGAGTTCGCCACACAGCGTCGTGGCTATCTCGATCGCTTCCGTGGTAAAGAGCATCGTCCACGCTTGAAGTCGTTCGGGTTTGCATTTTTGCTAGAAGCGGAGAATCAGTATTTGCTTCCAGTTGCTTCCAAGATACCTCAAGAATCTTGAAGTCCATAGAAATCCGATCCAGTGCCGCACTCGTATACCGTAAGATCAACATTGCAAAATCTGCACGGTAGGTGGGCATGTCGTCTTCGTTCGGATTCTGGGATTGACTCTTGGCGTCATAAATTTGAAGAGCCAAAGCTATCTGACGCGAGACGATCAGCTCCCTCAATTCCACGATGTTCAGTTCGCTGGGAATCCTCACAGTGTTCACCAAGGAGGTCAGAAGGTAGAGCTTCTCGCGGAATGGATCGGCGGCAAGAGCCTCTAACCAGAAGGGTCGCTTCCCTTAAATGTCCCCGTCAATCTGCTTATTGGTTTGCCATTACCTCCACTTGAGTTCAAGTTCAGCCACGTGTCTATCAAGTTAGACAAGTCGTCCAGATGCTCCAGAACATGTTCAAGGATGTCCAACCGCTCATAGAACCGTAGAATCATGAAGTTCTGATTGAGATAGTCCACAAGGGACCAATTCGGGTTACGGTAGCGGTTACGATGAGTCAACAAGACAGCCTCTTGATGAGTGGCGAAGCAGTCGATGGAGGTTTGGACGTTCGCCTGGACAGATGCCAAGAGGGAACTCATGGAAGCGGGGGAACCATCGTAGATTTCAATAAGTCTATTCAAAGACGGTTACAGTATTCCAAGAATGAAGAAGCTCGTACCTGTTGATGTACTTCGAAAAGTCGCTCTTTATCCTCTCGAGCACTTGTCCCCTGGTCTTGTTCTCCTTGGACTTGGTGCTGTCGAAAACAATGAGCCATTGGGTGAAGTCGACCAGATTCAGAGCCGCAAACCACTCGCTCACTTCATGGCGAACATTGGCCCGATACTCGTCCACTGTCTGAAGAAGACGTAGACATAGACTGATTTCATAAGACAAACCGCAGCATCGATGAAGAAGAGATGAAGAAACGCGAACTTTCCGTAATCCTGGGCTCGATCTTGAGGTCGGAAGATCACCTCGTCGGAGTACTTCACGAACCGGACGGGGAAATCGACGTTTAGCGGGTTTTTCCCATTTCTAGGCACGTTTACTGAATAAAGACAATAGAAAGGCTCACTTTTTCCAAGCTAGAGAGGAGCTGGCGAACGACGAGGAGATATTCACATCACACTTACTGAAGGTAGTTTCACTTCCGGTCCCTTAAAACGCGTTTTACTACTCATATTAAGCGCAGAATCCTACAAGACAAGGCCAGGGGAGGGAGAACATTCGGGCGCCGTTGCATCAATCGATTTCCCTACAACGCGAGCGACTGAATGTGAATAAATAAAACGTCGACAGTAGGGGGACCGCGATGGACGGGCGCTGACCTGCGGAGGCTCAGGACGTGAATGTTTATTCCACAGAATGAGATTTAGACAATGGACAAGACGTTAACAAAACCAGCAATAACTTAAACTTCCATGGCATTAGGAGCGTCGCCATCTCCATCTACGCGGATCCTCTTCGACTCAGAAGCCGCTTCCTCATCGATACGTCGTTTGCGAGTCTCCTCAGTGTCACCGGTGTCATCGACGATATCGAAATCGTCCTCGTCTAGCTCGTCGTCGTTGACGATGTTAATGTAGAGCTTTCCGAACTGCTGGACGAAGTCATCTACTTCTAGTTGAGAACCTCCGGAGATGCCCATCTCGGATAGCTTCTTGACCATGGAGGCTAAAAAGGAAGCAGTTAATACTGTAGACAAGGACGTCTGCTCTTCTGCAAAATCGCCTGTCTAGAACCTGCGTCTAGACTCTAGACATAGACACTGAAGCATAAGTCGGTCTTACCATCAGTGTCTCCATCGCTTGAGATGACAATCTGGAACGTTTTCGTCTCCATGACATCCGGCTGAACAAAGCAGAAATGATCCTTGATGATCTTCGTCTCCAGCTGCTTCACAGTCATCTTGTTCACATTGAGCTTAATAGCGACCTCACGGCGATCAGAGCAAACGTAGCATTTCTTCTGAGGCACTTGAGGATGAGTATCAACGAAGAGTTTCCCGCGGTAGTTGGGCTGAGAATTAATGAAGATCTAAATGGATGAATCTTATTGTCTTCCTTGCATTCCTGACTAACTGTTTTGAGATCATCGAATTGCGAGTTGGAGATCTTGAGCGCTTCCACTACCACCATACCGGCGATGATGGCGTTGGTCGTGGCAATGGCGGGAATAATATTTCCAGCCATGGCTAAAACGAATGTTTATGAATATGACTTGTTTAAGGGGATCATACATTTGACGTCAAACAGGGATTTTAGAGGAATCGAGAAGATGTGCGAGCGGATGTTCGCTGCGGCAGCCACAAACTTCATAGCATCTTCATCGTCCTTGTCCCAAGCGAGCACTTTGTCGGGCTCTCCATCTGGCGTCTTCATGTTGTTTCGAAGACGGGCCAAAGACTCGTCAAAAGTATTGACCCAAGCTCTCAAGGACCAAACTTCGTTGGTCTTCAAAGACTCCGTTCCCGATGAGCCCTCGCCTAAACGAATATTGTAACCAAAGCTCACTATTTCAGCCGGCAAACCTTGTTCAAGAACGTCATTGTAGGACAGAGGCTGAGGCTTCTTTCGGTCTTTCCAGAGATCAGTGAGGGACGCCAAGCACTTGATATCGGAGCTGAAGAGCTGAAATTGTGGTAAGGAACAGTTAGCGCAATCAGAAATTGTGTTCCAGTACCTTGTCGAAGAGATGGCGGAGATCATAGTTGTGGTCTTCAGCCCATTTTCGGGTGCTGATCTTTGTGGCTGTGCTAGACTCCGCTTCTTCCGACGAGGTACCCGCAGACTCAAGCTCAGGAGTGATATCGTCATCGGGATCGTGTTCTCCGAAGAGCAGGCTGAAATCGACTTTGAAGGGGTATACTTTTGACAAAACTGTACTTGAAAAGATGCTTGGCCCAGACGATGCAGTGGATGGGTTCAGAAGGGGTGTTTCTGATAGTGCAACCGGGGAAGCTCTTCTGGATGACTTGGGGTTCGCACTCGTAACAAGCGCTTCTGCCCTTAACCACGACGGAGAGCTGGCCGAGATAACCCGCGGTTCCACTCTCAATGAGAGGGACACGCGCGGCCAAACACATGCGATTCACATGATAACGCGCCTTCTTGTTGTCCAGGGCGCTGATCACCATCATGAAACGACCGAAAAACTTGATGTCGTACGTGTCGCTGTAAAGAACCCCGTTAATGGAACCATTAATGTAGAACACCCTAACCTCAAGATGGAGTCGTGATAGTGTTTTATGTTCACACTCGGGCACATCTCCTTCACAGCGGCGGAGGCTACTTCGGCCTTCGATTTGCCCACATGCTCCTTGCGGAACAGGAACTGACGGTTCAGGTTGCTGACATCGATTGTGTCGAGATCGATCTGAGAACACAAGTAGTCAAGGTCAGGCTGTCCAGGGGACATGAACTCACAACTTCGATGTTTTTGAAGCCTGACAGGACGAGGTTCTTCAGCAACTCACAGCCAATACCTCCAGCGCCAATGACTAGCAAGGGGCGCTCTAGGCGCTTCTTGTACTCGTCGGTACGCCAGGTCATGCTGAAGAGAGGTTGGGATAGCTGGAGGTGAGTTCAGATCACTGGAAACTTCATAATTCTCGACGGTTTGGGTGCGAAAAGTAGAACATAGCGAGAGAGCAAGAAACGAAGGAACAAGGCCCATGATGGAACTACGTGTAGAGTTGGTAGATCAGAGCAATCGAACGGTTTTGTGTTTATCTTTCCTCTCACTTTGACAGAACATCGAAAATCTACTAGTAGAAGGAGAAAACAAGGAAGAAGAAAAGGTGGGAAACAAATCCGTTCGACCTTTCGGATTAATGGTCACTCACACCATGGCTGCACGTTACATACACAAGAACGGTGACAATATTGCTCTTTCTTCATTTAGCACCTCACCAGCTGCAAAATAATCGAAGAAGCATCAGCAGGAACGGTCAAGAAGCATGAAATCGCCGCCGCGCTGAAGATCGAAAAAGTGCCAAAAAAATTAAAGTCGCTCGGGGACGGTCTTTCCCACTGGTCCCGCCACGACGCGCTAAACGGAACTTGAACTTCCTTTGCTCTCACTTGCCATGATCGAACCTCCTGGGGCCCGAATCATCGACGGATCCCGGACTTTTCGGGCCACTTTAGATTACAGTGCCCGTGCGCTTCTTGCCCAAACCGGTTCGCACCAATCGGCCGTGCTAAGGGTTCTCTTTGAGCGGTTCTTGAGAGGGTTCGGGACGTCTGCATTCCTCATTTCTCATTTTGTGTCTTCATCAATGATTTATGTCTTCCGTTCGTGTGCCCTATGACGATCTATGCTCTCAGCCATTAGTTCCCTCCGAAATGATACCTTGCTGCACGCTGTTTCCTCATTTGCATGACAATCACACGTTGGGGTGCTTTGCATTAATTACCATGAATGGTGCAGATGGACCGTTCCGTGGGGTACTGTAGAAGACGCTCCTGAATGGCGTGAATCACCGCTGATTCACTGCTTTGAATCGCGGATAGCGTATTGTGTCATCGCTGTGTTTCTAACCACTTGCACATTGTCCTTGGTTGACACAAGACCGTGTGATAGCTATATGAGATAAGGTACTCGTACCAACGGAGAAACATTAAAAGTCACTAAATACCTGACCGCTCGGCGTCTTTTTAAATCTGAGTAGTGGGAAGATTCGTACCGCTCCGTGTAAAGTCTTTGTGCTCTTCTTAGTCACACAGTCAGTCCTTGCAGCACGTACATTTCCTTACTGCGACCCTGCTTCGGTCTTCTCACCGTAGTGTCGGAGAGCCTTCGAAGGCCGCCCGTTTTCGTTCATTCATGTGGAGGCGCAATAGTAGGTCATCAGCAACTAAGAAGGATATCCGTACGCATGATCTTTGCACATAGGTGGGCGCACTGCCAAGCGGTGGGAATGCGTTTTTGGACCATTGTTGTGCTACGTGCAGAGTTCGCAACATCTAAGTGCGGGAAGCGGTTCTTCCGTCATCCGCATCTATTCTCCTTATCAAAGGGGACCGGTTCTTCGTCTGACAACAAGCAGCGGTCACTTCTGTTGTGCGTTTGTTTCTCCGCCATAGGAGAACACACGATTTTTCGCCCCCTTCGGGCTATGCGTGCCGATCGCTCGTCTTCGACTATATGTCAGCGCTATGCAGCCCTCCGCCCGTCGTTGATATGCGATCGGCTGAGCACGGCGCCCTTTTGCCCGCCCCATTTAAATCGTCTTTTGTCCATGATTCAACGAGAACAGGGCACATGTCGGAGAACCGTACTGCGGCTCTAGATGAGTAGGTTCTGACCCGGCTATTGTGTTTGTTTAGACTATTGATTCGTGACGTGAGGAATGGAAAACTTCTCGCTGAGGGGACAGTTCGATGGCCGGTCGCCGCCTACCCATCGTCATGGTCCCCACCACTCAAAATGCGCGTTTCTTAGATACGTTTGCGCATCGCGGTTGTGCTTCGATCATGGCCGAAAACACTATTCGAGTGTAGTTTGTGTTTCAGGAATGGCGAACGGAGGCGATGACGCTCCGAATCCTCTTCTCGTTTACTTAGACGGGAAGCTCTATGATATTGCTCCATTCGCTAAGAAGCACCCGGGAGGAGCGAAGGTTCTCCGAAGGCTGGCTGGCGATGAAATAGGAAAGTACATGCGGGGCCATGAAAGGATCATGTCCGTGAAACACGAGCACTCCGCCGCCGCTTACAATATCCTCGAACAGTATGCCGTCGAAAAGACTCATAAAGTAGGTTGGCTATTGTTTGGACACTGTTTAGCTAGCGGAACCCTGTAGACGTGCGAAAGAACCATACTTTCCCTCTTTCCCTCTACGGAAGCCCTTCTGCTTTCCTGAAAGTCAGAGGCTTAAAATATCATGCCAAGTGCTGACAAGGAACCTAATTTCAGAAAGACCCGTTAATCGAAACGCCCTCTCCAATTCTCTGGAAAGTTGGTGATCTGAAACATGATTACTGGCAATGGATTCATCAACCCTATGATGGGACGCTCCGACTATTCCAATCGGATTTTCTGGAAATGCTAACGAGAACAGCGTGGTACATAGTACCTCTGGTGTGGATGCCCGTGGTTTTATACTTTGCGACATTGGGTTTGGATGAAATGTACCAGAAATATGGTAAGGTTCGAGTATTCCGTGCTCCTCTAAAGTTGGTTTCCAGGATTTATTAACGGATTTCTTGGAAGCGCCGCCTTATTCTTGTTAGGTTTCGTGGTGTGGACCCTTCTCGAATACATCCTTCACAGATGGGTCTTCCACTTCAAGCCTGATCCGAATTCGTATAATCAAATTACGCTCCACTTCCTTCTACATGGTCTCCACCACAAGACACCGATGGACGGAGATCGGCTTGTCTTCCCTCCAACGCCGGCTTTGCTCATTGTTGCCTTCTTCTACGCGATCTACCAGGCCATCCTGCCCTTCCCGATCTTCTCCTGTTTCGCCAGTGGGAAGCTCTTCGGATACGTTTGCTACGACATGGTTCACTATTACCTGCATCACGGTGATCCGGAACCATCTAGCACGATGCACTTCCGGAAGGTCTACCACCACAATCATCACTTCAAAAATTTCGATCTTGCTTACGGAATATCAACCGTCTTCTGGGACTATGCATTCCAAACAGTGGGATTGGGCCCACTTTAGGAAAGGTTGAGAACCGTTGTAGCATTTCCAAGAGCTTGTTATGTCTTTACATTGTTAATTTATTATGTTTCTGTACATATCCCGCTCATTCCACGTATGCCAGATTTCATTTAACATTATGGTACTCATCTCCCGATTCGGCTTTCGTCACATTGTGCATAAATCTTCAAGCAATAAAGTCTTCAGTATCTGATGTCTAGACAGTGTCTATCCTGGAGATCAAGAGAATGGGGCAAAGCCAGTCGTATCGAGACTTAATTTTATTTGCAGTGGTTCCTTGCAAGTTTGCAGAATCCTAGACAGTCTGTGGCCAGAAGAGTTCACTTTGATCCGTTTTTACTAGTGAACGGTCTTACTTTTACGTCGTGTGTGGTCCACTGATGTCTCTGTCTATCCTCTCCACTATTCGATTTTAACGAAATGCTGAATTGTAGACCAAGATGGCTCTCTACTGGCAACTCCGGCGGATCTACCGCCAAAAGATGAGAGGCGCCGTGCCTAACAAACCATTGAACTACCAACAGGTAGGATTTGACGAGCTTCTTGATGACTATTCCAATCCTTGGTTTTCAGATCGCTCGAAGACGGGTCGTTTCCACGTTTGTGTTCTTCTTTATTGGATGGAAGGCGTTCGGAATGACGCTGAACGACTGGCTCCTGTACAGGAAAGACGAAGTGACCGGGGAGTACAGGCTCCACACACCTGATGAGGTGAAGGAGGCCGTCGAGACGAAGAAGCGCATGGTGGATCCGAAGTTCGTGAAGGAGGAATTCGCGAGGACCGTCTCAGATAGAGAATTCAATTTAGATGCTGATTAGGTTGTTAATAAACTGTTGTTTCCATCCGTGATGTGTTTTACCGCGTGGTTCTATCGGTTTCGGATTATCTGCTTCTCCTTCTGCTAATGCCTATTTATTCCTTCCCACCTCTTTTCAGGGTAACGTTTAATGGAATTTGAGAGCTTCAATCCATCACCTCTCGACTTGTCGTTTCAATTCGAGGATCTTAAGTTCACCTTCTACTGGAGCAGTTTTTCTGACCGAGAACAGTTTGTGATCTCAACGCTTGGCCGAGTCGGGCAAGTCGTTGAGGTGCTCTTCCCCACTGGTCTCAACAAGCGAGTGAGTTCCCGTGGCGGTCAGATAGACTACGAGACTCGGGTGTTGTTAGGAGCCGAGCTGGTAGAGCCTTCAGAACTTAACAAGCACTGGTGACAACGAATTTAGGGAGATCTCGACCTGCTTATCCGTCGTCTAGTGATAGTCCTGAGCCAGAACTTGCCCAAGTTGAAGAACCTGGTGTTCTATCTCGGTCTCGACGATCATGAGCTTACAGTGGAGCAGATGCGCAGCGTTGTCGAACGCCTCGAGGAGCATTTTAAGATGCACAAACTTTCCCAGCAGTTCCAGCCTTTGGATATCTCAGATCAGCAGTAGGACTGTGAGTGCCATATGCATAGTTTCCTGAAGCAATTTCGATATTCAGTGTGCCTCCGCTGCAACCGAGCCCAAGGGCGCTCGGAAACGTTACCAATCTACCGTATTCCTACCAACTACCGACTTCCAAGCACATGTAAAACCTATTCTACAGGGTGAACTTGACAATCACGTTTCGATCGAGGGAGATTTGCATGGGTTCTACAATTGGCAGCTGGAGAACCGAGAAGGGAAGGAACGGTAAGGGTTGCATACAAACTGTAGCTTACTACATGTGCTTCTAGATTTGTCTTCCTCGACGGCCCTCCTTACGCCAACGGACCAGCGCACGTCGGACACGCCATCAACAAGATTCTTAAAGATTTCGTTGTGAAATCACGATCTGTTGCGCTGGGCCAACCCGTCGTCTATCAGCCAGGATGGGATTGCCATGGTCTCCCCATCGAACTCAAGATCACCAAAAGTACCAAAGGCGAAACTCCTTTGAGAATTCGAGAACTAGCGCGAGAGGTTGCCGAATCCTCGATTGGAATTCAAATGGGTGCCTTCAAACGTTGGGGAGTTTCGGCGGACTGGGCGAATCCTTACCGTACGATGGATCCTGGCTACGTCGCCAACCAGCTGGAGGTGTTCGCCTCACTACACGACAAGGGATACGTCTACCGGTCATATAAGCCCGTCTACTGGTCTCCGAGTTCGAAAAGCGCTCTTGCCGAGTCCGAGCTGGAGTACAATGATAAACACAAGAGCATCGCGGTGTACTACAGATATCCGGTAGGAAAGTACCTCTTGAGCCGCTATCTCATACTTTTTAGTTCATCAATCTCACGTTGGACTCCATCGGCCTCTCACACCTTAAGACGACAAAAACTGCCCACATTTATGCACTTATCTGGACCACAACCCCATGGACGCTTCCTCTCAACAGCTGCATTTGCTATTCGGACTCTGCACGATACGTTCTTGTCGAATCGAAGACCAACAAGGGGTACGGTAGTTGCTCCTTGAGACGGCGGTGGATAAATCTTAAGTTGCAGTAATCCGATCAGAGATCTGTACATTGTTGCCGAAGCGCTACTGCCCGACATCCAGAAGACCATGGGTCATGAGTTTGAAGTGCTCGCTGTGTTGGACAACAAGATGTTCGAAGACAAATTCTACCGTAACTGCATGTACAACGAGGTCGCTATGCCTCTGTTACCAGGAAAGCATGTGACCACAAAGGTGGGCACTGGACTGGTCCACACGAGTTATGCCCACGGCTTCGATGATTACCAGGTAGGGAAAAGTCATGAATTACGGTAAATGCGGACTCCTTTAGATTGGAGTCGCTCGAGGAGACCAAATAGAGTGCTTCGTCGACGAAGACGGGCGCTACACTCGTCAAATGGGTTATAACCTCGAAGGAAAGGACGTTTTTACTCAAGGATCGAAGGCTGTGATTGAGATGTTCAGGAAGAATGTTGTCTTCCAACATAAGTATGAACATTCGTACCCCTACGATTGGAGAACCAAGAAGGTCTTCTTGTTTCTCCCGACTTCAGTAATACGATATTCTTTTCAGCCCGTGATTATTCGAAGCTGCGCCCAGTGGTTCATTGACGTCTCCGATATAGGAAAACGATCGGCCGATCTTATAAGAGAGAAGATCAAGATCTCCAGTGGCTCCTCTGATCAAAGTGCGTCCCTTATATCGCAGCTGACCAACCGACCGGCCTGGTGTATCTCCCGCCAACGCGTTTGGGGTGTCCCCATCCCGGCTGTGTCCGTTGGGTCTGGCGACGATCAGCGAATGTCCACTTCTCTGATTCGACGGCTGGCCGACCTAGTAGCCTCCAAGAATAGCACTGATGTATGGTGGACGGAGCCTCTTGAGAGCATCCTCACTGAAGAGGTACGGTATTCCCATCGTCCGAACTCTATGGTAGTCCTTTAGATCCGGAGAGATTTGGGGATCAAGCCGGGCGACAAACTAGCCAAGGGTAATGATGTGATGGATGTATGGCTGGATAGCGGGTGTGCGTGGAAAACAACACCGTCCAACTCCATCTCCGACGTCGTTTCCGAAGGAGTTGACCAGTTCCGCGGCTGGTTTCAGTCGCTCATGCTAACTTCTTTGGCTGTCAGAGTAGGTCATATCCAATCTATCCGATACCATGGATCGACTTTTCTAGGATGAAGCTCCATACAAACGTGTAAACGTTCACGGATTCTCCGTCGATGACAAAGGCAAGAAGATGTCCAAGTCCTTGGGAAATGTGATAGATCCGGAAGTCATCACTGACGGAAGCCTCAACCAGAAACCCCTCGGGGCAAACGGACTTCGTCTTTGGGTGGCATTATACGGTAGTGAAGGAGTAGGAGACGTGAAGCTCGGAAAGACCGTTCTGGAGGATTTGACTCGTCGGATGAACCAGATCCGCATCTCCTTCAGATTCCTTCTGGGCGCCCTTCATCGATATGATGCAATTGACCGTAAGCCCGTGCCTTATGAGCAGCGTCCAATTCTTGACCAAGTAAGAGGTCCTCTCCTGAGCCGCTCTATGAAGTGCTTTTAGTACATCTTGAACGAGGTCAAAGGCCAATTGCTGAGAACTCGGGAGAACTATGAAGTGTACAAGTTCCGTGCAGTCGCCAATGACTTCATCCAGTTCCTTCAGAACCCCTTGAGCTCTGTTTACATTGTAGGTCACTCTTCTTTGATATGTTTATCTTAAAGTGCTCGTTGATTTCCAGAATTGTGTACGCAATCGTTTGTATTGCGACCGTTGGGGTTCCACGGCTCATCAATCAGCGCAGGACACCATCGATCTGGTTGGACGATCTCTGGCCGCTTCGATTGCCCCTATTCTTCCGCATCTTGCCGTCGAGTATTACATGAATCACCCTGTGAGAAGGAGCGACCCTAAAGACGCTTTGCGCACGTCGCTCGAGGAAATCCTAGCAGAGTACGATGAGTGTGAAATGAGTCCCGAAGTCAAGAAGCAGGTGGATGTAGCCCTTCGACTGAAGGCCAAAGTGTCTGCTGAAACTGTGGGAAAGGTCGACATATCCAAGAAGGTATCTAGCATTCAATATGGCATACAAACAATAGTATTTCAGAATGTTGAGATCACGGTGGTCGCGGAGGATTTCGAGGTACTGAGGGCGATTCACAGTGATATGTGGGATTCGGATTTGGTCGAGATACTGGGCGTCTCCGGCGCGGAGCTGTTCGTCGGGGAAGCAGAATCTGTAAAGATTGTCGATGCAAGCCGTGCATTCTGCCACCGATGCCGGAAACACACCCGCAGGCACGAGGATCCCGAAATTTGCGAACGTTGTAGGCAGTCTTGTTGAGTTTTTCTTTTGTTGTTTAGGCTTGTGATAAATTGCGAGGACAAGGAGCTCAAATTACGTTTTATATCGCCGCGATACGGGTTTGTTATGCTATGTACAGAGTGCGATGTACAACGCCTAAGGCACTTGAGCAACAACAAGTTTGCAAGTCGATGAATTGACTGGTGGAGCTTTGAAGATCTTCAGCAGTGGCCGCAGGAGTAGGCGCACTGTTCGCGCATGAAAATTGGCACCGATTTACAGAGAGATTCGTTCTCCTGGATCCACTTCTTGCACGCGTGCCTCAGGTCATAACAGGAACCTGGCGATCCGTCGCCGAAGCGCTGTTGCGCGGTGCCTAATTGTCTCCCTCAGTCTGTCTCAAGTCTCGTCTCCGGTTACCTTGAACCCTGGGGGTCACGCGATTTCTCGACCGGTGGATGATGGCGTCGGCGACCACTTTCACGCCGGCCCACGTCTCGGAGGCGGTCGGGATAAGCTGGTTCTCGTCTAGGATGAAGCCGTCCCAGTCTGAAATGTGTCTATAGACGGGTGTCCCTTGTCTGAGACATACTTCGCTCGTCTGGTCTCAGTTCCAGCAAGTAGACGTACTTGATCGCTCCTGTTTGCTTCGCCCAGTCTTCTGAGCCTCCGGAGGCGGGATCTGAGGAAGGAGGATGACTACGGTAGGGTTACGGTAACTCACAGAGGGTATCTGCGCCGCTTCCGACGATGTACTTCGTTCCATAGAGTTTGCTCAAAGCGTTCGTCGCTCGTTTACCCACTTGATACTGAAACCACACATTCCACACAGCTTTGAGTGCCTAGCCATACCAAATCTTGGATGTCTCCTGGGTAGCTGTCTCGTCTGTGCCCGTAGGGGTGGATCCAGATCTGCGAGTAGGTGTGCAGGGTGATGAATCCATCAATGCGTCCACGATATCGATTGGATAAAATCGCATCTCTGACGGCTCTAAACTCTCCACGGTCTACCGTACACCCTTTGTCAGGACCTACCTGGACTCAGGTTCGCTGAACGCTGTCTTCCCCTGGTAGATCTCGGAGCATGGATCGTCGCTGGAGCCGGCCTCCTTGAAGTGGAAGTCGAAATTGCGGTTAAGATCGACGCCCTTGCAGCAGCGGTTGCGGCCCCACTGGTCGCGGACGCAAGTAGAAGGCGCGCGGTTCTTCCTCCACAGACGCACGTTCGGGTTGGTCGAGGAGCGCGTGAACTCGTAGCCGTCGGGGTTGAGGCTGGGCACGATGACCCAGGTGAGCTCGTTGACGTAGTTCGTGATGTTCGGGTCCGTGCCGTACTTGGAGGTCAGCTGGTGGATGAAGTAGAGTGCTGTGTGGGGCGCGGCCCACTCGCGCGCGTGGATCCCGCCGTCTATCCAGAACACTCGCTTTCTGCGATTACCGCCGCCGATCTATCTATGAGAGCATTACAGTAACCGTCGAGGGAGAGGGAGATGGAGTAGAGATGTGGTTCTTTGGAAATCTTGTAGTGGGAGTTCAGAGCGGAGACCGAGACTGTCTAGACAATGGAACACTCACCTCGAGACCATCGATCGAGCGACCCTCGTGGGTGCGCCCGACGGAGATGAACTGCACGATCTCTGGGTACCGCCTGGACAGAGCCCGCATCCAGGAGACCATCTGGGGGTAGGAGCCGTAGGTGTGGAAGTTGTAGCGCGGCTCGTTCTGGTCGCTCTGGTCGTGGAGCAGACGGCCGAAGGGGTTCTCTTTGTGTTCGCGTTGCAGGATTAGCCTGTAACGGGTGATTCAGTTGGTCAAGGTTGGCTAGGAGCTCTTGTTTGTCTCTACTCTTGTTAGGACGGGAACTATAAGATCTTGTTGGTTTTTAGTCTTGTTAGGATAGAAACTAGGAGAAAACAAAGCTCATAAGGGTTTTAACATACGGAATAGAAGATCAGATCGAGGGTGAAACTCATTTCTAAAGTCCCTTGTCTTGGAAAAACCTCCATAAAACCTTCAACATGACTGGAACTGTCACCATACCGGAGCTTGGTCACTCAAGTGAATTGGAATTCCAAAAACTCACTTTTCGACGTCCTCGATGATCACAGTGCTGTTGAGGTGTTCCTCGTTCATCCAGTTCTGCAGCGACGAAATCTCTTTTTCGGGCACCATTACGTCAACGGCTGCTCCCAGAGTGTGCGGCGCTTTCCAGAAGTTCAGCTGAAAGTAGCAGGGGTTAGAAGTAGGCCATAGAATTAACGTCCAATCTTTCTTAAACATGTCCAAAAATTGATGGGTTTAAGTCCAGGAAAGACAACAAATGGGTTAATCTGGCCTTTGTTCGCTTACACAAGTGGCAGGAGGGTTGTGAGCACTTGAGGGCTTATAGTCATAGTGAGCGTTTCTTGCTCTACACACATCTTCTGCTTTAAGTTTGCTGTTTTAAGCACAGCTTTTTTAATTCACTAAACTCTGGAATGCTGGAATAGGTTCATATTCTCGCAGACTCTCTTGATATGTCTTCTGGCCTTCTCTGTAGTTTTCCTGTCATGCGTTAGGATCTACACTACCCTTGTCAGGCAGCGAAAGCCTCGGGCAGCGAAAGCCTGATTAATCGGGCTTCTTTATTCGGTTTGTTGTTCACCCCTTAATGAGACTTGACAGGGGGAGTTTTTACCCTTCAGCCCTTAAGAATCCCAAAACCAGTCACAAGTTCCAATTTGTTGATGTCAGACCTGTAGCCTGGATCTTAGGAGCATCTCTCCCAAGTACATCGCTTTTTCGCTCTTTCGGCAAATACAAAAATCGATGAACTGACCCTAATGATTGCGTCTCAGAATGGAGCGCGTTCGGAATCGACGCGACGGATCGCCACATCGCATTAGGAAAATTGCGGGAGAGCTCCACTGACCTTCAGCGCAGTTGCATTGTGCTGCTGGAGCCGTTTGAGAGCGTACAGCTGGTCGGCGCTGGTGGGCACCACGCGCAGCACCTGGAACACGTCGACGTGGCTCTGTCTAGCGGAAGCCGAGAAGACGACGAAGGCTGCCAAGAGGCACAGGATCCTCGCCATACGCCCTGCAACGAGTGGTTCTGCCTGCGCGGCTACGAGTGGGAGTCCCGAAACGGGGTCGACGCGTTTTTTCCTTCCGTTGAAACAACGAAATCCCTGTGGGCGCGGAAAAAAACGATTAGGTAGTGATCAACTTTTTCGCCGCCGCCAAATCACTATTGTCTCTGCGCAGCGACGTCTAACAATCCATTAATCATCCCACGCGGCGTTTCCCCCTTGGATAAACTTTGGAGAGACGCGAAGGCGCCCGAAAGGAGTCCAAGTCCGCGTGGCTCCCCGTGGACTCGGCAGGCACTGCGGTTCCGGGCAATTGGCGATGACACGTTTTTGGACCGAAGAACGAGGGGCGTGGAGCACGTCTGGAGGGGAAGGACTCGGCGGTGCGTCATAAGTGGTCTTCAGAGAGCAAGTTGCAGCACGGAGCTCTTTGGAACGTTGTGGCGCAGGTTTTAGTTTATTTGTTGGAATTTTTCGGTGAAAGGAAAGCAACAGAGCGCGAGGGCAGGGCTTGCGCATGTACGCGGTGATCTGAGATCTACCAGGGAAGTACGCGGTCATCATATGTTCCAATGAGAGGTCGACAATGTAAAACACATATTAAATAACGTACGAAAACCAACTCATTAACCCATATCCAACAGTGTCGTGAACAGTATCGGAACCCAGAAGGTTTCGGAGGTTTTAAAGGCGTAAAAAGCCGTCCTTGGACCCTCCACTAAATCTGAAGGATCACGGAATAACTAGCAGTTTGTAGATAGAACTGGCAGAAACAACCTAGTGCTGTAAGGTGCACCCCAGTAATATAGAAGGAGATAGAGTGAAGTTAAATCGAAAGGCCTGACCTACAGACCTTAAAGGGACAGTTCACTCAGAAAAAGTTGCCAACTTTTTTGGCTCCATCGTGTTCTACGCGACTAGACAAGCAACTTTTGTTCGAACACCCCATCAATTCAACGCAACCACAAAAAGTTATGGCCAAAAGAAACTTCAAAAAGTGCTCTGTATCTCG
>JADLIF010001332.1:0-21296 GCA_016648015.1 Steinernema khuongi
ATAAAGCGCTCTTCGAAGCGATGAAAACTGGCCGGGCAATCAGCAGTTCTTCCAGCGTCCAAAGATTCGCGTCGTTGTTCACCTAGGATCCCACGACGAACGCGTTTCGCTCAGCTTCCGACTATATGTGTAAACGTCAAAAGGGCCACCTAGTATGTGAAGATTCGGTTCCTGCAATGGATGTTATATATAAAAGCGACGCACATGGTGTGAATATCGGCCATGAGAAAAGCATCGCCAATATGTTAAGCAGTTAAAATCACTACGTGCCAAAGGAGTGACTAGGCTTGATGAAACAAATGCACAATCAGTTTTTCTCGACATGCGATAGATACTCATTATGCTCGCCGGCGAAAACAATAAGTCTCATCAAGGATGGACTAAATGTTGTTCCGTTACATCGCGCGTGTAGCATAAGCTTCCGGAACTATGTTCTCTGATTGGCACAGTCATTAGAGGTTTGAAACAATGGCTGCGCATGGGCAAGATCGTGCGATCTATGTTCTTGAGCCACGCATACCACGCTGTCCCAAAAAGACCAGATTATTCAAACTGGACCGCAGCCTTAAGAATTCCGATCGACAAAGCATTCACCTACAGGCTCTGCTTGGTCAAGTTGCGGTAGCAACGACCAATTTGTGCGTATCCTATTTGAATGTGATAAAAATATTCAAATATCAGAAAAGATCGCACTCATTAGAATACAAAAGTGCATTTTATTTTCCGCTCCGACTTTTTGCACTCTCTGGGTGCGCTACCTCCAGTCGCCTCCAGTCGCTCGTCATGTCTGCTCTTTCGGTTTCCCCAGACGACATTGCTTATTCAGTGCGTTTTTAGCATATGAGTACTACTCTTGCTTTTGTTTTTACCCCTCCCATGTCACGACGTCACAAGATTCTCCCTTGCTGTGAAAGTTTGAATTTATGAGAAAAATAGCTCATGTTTTTGTTGAAAACGTGGGACAACCATAGGTTCAGGATTGGTAAGAGACTCTAAGATGTACCAAAAGAGATAATGGAACTCAGAAAAGTAGAAAAAAAAGAGAAGAATAAAGTTATCCTGAGCTGGCCAAGTTATCCTAAACCCCACACATTATGACTACTTCCGTGTTCTACGTGTTAAAAACATGAAGATTCATTTCTGTTTTATTTCCTTATATCCGTAGTGAATCGTGGTAACTACCTTTACGTTTTGCTAGCTGGGATATGCTTACGGCATAATATATTGGTGCTGAAGGTTGAAGAACGTCTGATTACGCATGTTTGATGTCTCGCAAAGGAACGCCCATACCCAGAATGTATAAAAATGGCGCACAAGCTTGTCACTGCGGAGCCACGATGGACGAGGACATCTCCTTCTCCACGCTGTTCCTCTTCGGGAAGATATTCTCCACGTTCTTCCTCTGCTGCACAGTGGTCGGCTGGCTGGGTAACGGACTGATCATCTACGTGACTTTCAAGTGCGCAGCGCTAATCTACTCCTCTTTCTAACGCTTACTTAGGTCCAAGGAACTCCGCGCCAAATGCAACATCCTTCTGGCCATCCAGGCCGCGTCGGACATCATCATGCAAATGTCCCACCTCCCGTTTGCCTACTTGTCCTACTCGGAGATCCTGGTCAGTCTGCGAACCTGCTGGAAGATCAACTTCATCTTCGTCTCCGCGTTGGACTGTTCCACCGTACTCATGTTGTTCATAGCTTTGGACCGCCTCTTCGCGGCTAAACGGCCCCTACTTTACAAGAACACAAGAGCCGTACCGTACATAGGCGGCATACTCCTGATCTGTTTCCTCTACTGCGCGACGTTCAAGATCCTCATGTACTTGAGCCTAAACGAGGAGCCCACATTGTGCATAATAGTGAAGACCGTCCGAGGGGTTACCGAGAACGTTTGGCTTGCTTCTTGTGCCGTGGTCAACTTTGGAGTCGTTGTGGTTTATACCATTTTGGGACGCTCGGTCAAGGAAGGTAAGATACGCCTATATACAAGCTGAAATGTAACAACTGTAACCTACAGTAACATCATCTGAATATCACAAGATCAACAGATCTCTTAACACCCTGATTGTCGTTTACCTCTTCGGTTGGTTCACGACGATGTTCGGAATAGCGATCGTTTACCTCATAAGCACACAGTAAGCCCTACTTTCATCTCCAAATCCAACAACTGTTCTAGTCCCCGCTTCAACGCTTCATCTGAATGCCTCTTGGGGTCGCTGGCCAACTTAAACCTTGCCGCACCTTTCTTCATCTACTACTTCCGTAGCACCCTGTACAGAAGGGAATTCAGAAAAGTCTTCCTGCTGGACACAACTGGCTGCACTACGATTCAAGGAACGTCAGCAAAAGTGGGCACCTCGACCGGGACAGGCGTTCCTAGGATTGCCATATCTGGTGAACCGCTGTAAATAGTTATGGCTTTCCTGGAAGGATAATAAGATTCTATGACATCTGAAAAGTCCTTGTTGCAATCTCACCGGATATAAATAGTAAAGCTGTTTATGTTTTCACGACCCAAAAGACCTTTTGCGGGTTACAGCGAATTCCCAGTTGTCCACCAACCACACTTGAAAAAGCAAAACATGGAAAGGCATCCGGATTCCAGCAAGAAGCACGAAATACCCAAATGATAAAAGGTTCGATGTTTTCAGCAGCATGTAGACGTTACAGAAGGGCTCTCAAACAAGGACGGACTCGGTTACACTCGCTTTGAAGGTTACAGAAATATGCATACTGGCAAAAACCACCTTACCGTAGTCACTTACCGTAGTCTTTCAAGAAAGAGAGCCGTCGTCTGTCTCACAACAGTCCGGGGTTTTACGAGACACCTCTTGCAGACACCTCTCTCAACTGTCTAGACACTGCGCTGTGCTTCCATCCACAGCAATTCTTCTAATCACCCATCCCTACAAAGACAGATAGATTTATTAAAATGCAATTATTTATCACAGATTTCACGGGGCAATTTATTCTTTCCCACGACACTTAAAAGTCGGCTGCCTGTGCGTTCGAAGAGCCGGTCTTCGACCTGTCCGGATTCACCATGATCTTGATAGTCCCACCCAGATCGGCGGAGACGATGACATCGCCATGAAGGGAGGCCTTCCCGCACTGCGTACCTCCGATGGACATCTGGTGGGACAGGCTTGTCGGATGCGGAAGTTGGGCGGTGGAGAGGGCGCTGTGGGAGCTCCCGATAGTCAAGGACCGCTCCGCACGGGTCGGTGTGGAGCTTGCCGCCATGACCATGGTAGATCCCTTCGGAGCAGGAGAATTCTTCTCCACTCGGTCAGATATGAGCGGCAAGTCGATGTGCTGGGCTTCGAGGATATTCAGGAACAGCTGGGGCTTCGGGGCGAAGACCGCTCCGGAGACGATGGATCCGTGGCCTCTGACCCGTTCCCACATAGTGTTCCGGTCCTTCCTCACGGACAATCCTGTTTGACTGTCACTTGTCTTCCACAAATAAATATATCTGCAAAGATGGTGAAATTATTCCGACCCACGTTTTGGCTTGAGCCTACCTGTCTTCTGAACCACAAATCACATGACGGCCGTCAGGCGAAAAGGAAGCTCTAATCTGGCTATGCTCGTTTTGTACGCCTTTGAATTTGCAAATAATGTCCATGTCCCGGAGATCATACATGCGTATTCGGGAGTCGTTGGACGTGACCAACAGCTTGTCGCCATGCACGGCCAGACCCGTAATTTTATTGCCGCCTCTGGCGTTCTTACCACGCGACGATCTGACGTCAATTACAGTGTGGTACTTCAGTTGCTGAACATCTTAATCGTTTCCGGAATAAGCGGACATCAAGACTTACATCGGTCGAGTAGAAGTAGCACCGTCCATTGTACGTCCCTACAGCGGCAAAGCGTCCATTCTTCACAAATGCTATCGCCGTAATGAATTTTATGCCCTCTACTTCGTTCCATAAAGCTACTTTTTTGTCCGGAATGTGCCACATGCGCAGTTTCCCGTCCAATGAACCCGAGAGGAAATAACGATCGTCCTGAAATACATGGTTAGGATCGCCTTTTGCGGGCCTACGCTTACCTTGGGCATGAAAGCGACACAAGTCACAAAGTCGACATGTTGGAAGCAACAAAGGCATTCCCGCCTCGACAAATGCCACAGTTTGACCGTCCGATCCATGCCGGAGGAGAGAAGGAAGTACGACTTCGACCAGGAGAGGTCGAGGATGTCGGCAGTATGACCTCGATAGGAGGTGAAGGGCTGAGGAGCGAAGAGATTCGTTTGATGGGGCGTGGATGCGCCACTGTTGTTGGAGAATTTGTCCTCGCTTCCTTCATCATCCTGCAAGGATGAAACGTACTTGCTAAAGGCGTCAACGGAGGAACCGTGTATTACTGTAAATTTAGTGTCTATCCAATAAACTTATTTGCGTCTACATATGTCTACTCCCAGACGTAGACAGACACGTACCTCAGACATTGTGCGGAAGGACTCTTCCAGTTCATTCATCATTGTCGACGTCTGCAAAACGGCCGAACCTCCAGCAGCAATCCTCTGATTCGTCTGTTGCGCATAGCGATCGCGCATCTTTGCGAAGTAGCTGAGCTGGTCGCGGAGGACCCAGACACGGATGATGTTGTCTTGTCCGGCGGTCGCCATCAGTCTGCCACATAAGCTGAATTTTATGCACCAAACGGCTCCCGTGTGCTCGTTGGTGAGTTCCTGCATCACTCGCAGTTGGCTGAAGTCCAGCGGGCCCTTCTTGATATTCTTGGGTCGACAGATCGGGGTCGGTATCCTCGTCGGCGGGGAGGCACTCACCGACTCCTTCTTCGACGACTGTGGTGGCGAATACGTTGAACTGACGCAATCGTCGTCGTCCTCATCCTCGTCAGATTCGTCTCCTCCGAGTCCATCCTTGTTTGAGAGTCTGCCGCGCCCTCCAGATCGTGTAGGAGTGCCAGCAGCGACTACGGAACGGGCCTTTGAGAGGCCTTTTCGGAGGAGGCCAGATGCCAAGGAGCCGTAACCTCTGAACAGAGTCTTGGTGGTCTGCGCTATTCGGACACTCGTCGGAGTCTGTGACGTTGACACGGTCCCATCGTCGTCCCTCCGGTTCACTCCGTTCGCCTTCATCGACATTCGTCTCTCCACGTCGCGAGTAATCGGGTCCGCCAGTTCCAGGCCGAGAGAATTAGACTTGGCTTTGTTGTCCAGGCTTCTGCTTTTTCTGACAACGTCTGGAGCTGGAGCGCGGTTCGCCGATTTGGAGGTTGAAGGCAACATCTCCTCGCTTGTAAGCTCCTCGACAGCAATATTTTCATAATGTGGAACTGAGTTCTGCAATGGAAAGTTAGTAGCACCTTGGATGAACATCACTTAATGCTACCTTTTGGCAACTAGAAGCCGGACTGCTCGTGGTCGTGGACGCCTCCTCACCGACCACCGCCAGAAGCACACTTTGAAGGGGATGCGAGCGGGACTGCACCACATATGTTCGATCACCGTCCGATAGGTTGTCTTTGGAGCCTTCGCTCTCATCATCTGTATGGTCTGCCTCCAGAGAAAGCACCGATCGTGTCAATTGGTGAATGACGCCTTCCGCGTCCACGTTCCGTTCGTCGTCTTCGCACTTTGCGATCGCCATCAGCTCGGAAGGAGTACATTGAGATCGGTTGAGTGAGTTCGATTTGGACGACGGAGGAGGGAAGGGTCCACTCTTCATCGTCTTCGCGAGACTCAAGCCTCGATCCAGCGAGTTCGATTTAGCATGGCCTCGTCGCTTGCCATAATCAGCACCCGAGCTAAACAAATAATGAATGTGCACATGAAACGGCACAACTCACGTTTCCAACTCGGCAGCCGCCTGTTGTTTGAGCTCTTCTACCGCCCTCGGCGTAATGCTGAAGAAAAAGAACAGATAAGGAAGCAGAGAGAACGGACTTACTCGGCGACTTTAGGCACTTCTCGTGGCGGTGCCACCGTTGAAGGACGGGCAGTGTTGGTGCTGACTCCGTTAATCCGTCTTGGAGGAAGTGGCGGAGGAACTGGGCGCGGCGGGGGGCTGATATCGGAAGGCAATGGTGGTGGCGGTTGCGTAGGTGGTGGTGAGCACGGGGGGTTATGAGCAGGGTGGGTACGGGGCACTTCTTCCTCGGTAATTGGGGAGGACTGAAAGGATAAAGCTTTTAGAACGAAAAAAAGGGAACTGGCTTTCCGGAAACAATACAAGCTCTACAAACAAGTCGAAACCCCGATTTTACAGAGCTACCGAGGGAGTCTCAAACGGTGACGCACACAGCCCTGCTTTAGGCCCTCCAGATCATTAGCGAGATAAAAAATAACATACGTCAAGCGACATATGCATGTGATGGAGAGTGTTGAAGTGTCCAAACGTGGACGCCGCATGTGTGCTCATTGAATCCGCCGGGTAAACCGCAATCACGGTGCGATCCATGGCTTGCTCCATAAGCAGATTCCTCCCCCAAGACTGCAAGGACGCTGTCTCGCTTACAGGCGCCGAAGACATGTCGTCCCCAGCGATGGACGTAGTGCCTGATCCGGGGCTCGTGCACGCTGGGGATCCACCGGCGGCTCCAAATTCGGACACGATGCGTCCTCGCAGCACCGCCAATCTGTTCCGCCGAAGATGAGATGACGAAGCGGCTGCTGCAGCGGCGGCGACTGCAGCATTCGACGTGGACGGTCTTGGAGTATCAAGCTGGAGAAGATTCAGAAGACGTAGAGGAAGCTCGTGCTTACCTTGAGCAGTTTCGGAACTACGGGTTCCGAGGGCGTCGGGGCAACTGTGCGCTTATCATCCGGAGGAGCAGAAGTTGTGGCAGCAGCACCGAGACACTCTACAGCGTCTTCGAATTCTGCGTCACTGTCATCAGCACTCATTTCCTGCCGTCGTCATAAGCCACTTCTGGAGGAGACATTTTAGAGACACTGATTTGCGCAAAATAAGTCCACTTGCGACTGGCACGCTTGAATCACCCCACAGCAACCCAAGTAAGCTTTTATTCCACTCAACGTTGGCAAAGTAATTTTGTTTATGCGGGGAAGAAACAGTAAAAATCTACCCGGAGGCCTAAGTCTAGCGAGAACACAGGAGAAGTTTAACGGTTTACATCCGGAAGTTGTCGATAACGGCATCGGTGAATTCGCTGGTGGACGCGTATCCTCCAAGGTCACGAGTCTTCACTTTTCCGTCCTTGATCACCTTCTCCACGGCTAGGCGGAGTGCGCGACCGTACTCGTCAAGATGCAGGTGGTTGAGCATGTTGGAGGCAGAGAGGATCATAGCAGTGGGGTTGGCGATTTGACTAAAAATCATGCTGATGAGCATATGTTAGAAGTTTCTTTGGGTTACCGTCCGATAGCCTCCTGGAAGGAGTGGCGTGATCCGGGCTCGAAGATGACATAGTCGGAGCCGACGGATTGCCCAGAGACGACTCCAGCGCCTCCGATAAGGCCGGCAGCGAGGTTGTCGATGATGTTTCCGTACAGGTTCGGCATGACCATCACGTCGAACTGCTCAGGGCGCGATACCAATTGCATGCAAGTGTTGTCGATGATCATCGATTCGAATTCGATCTTCGGGTAGAGCTTCGCCATTTCCTGGCAGACGCGAAGGAACAGGCCGTCGCCCAGCTTCATAATGTTGGCCTTGTGCACAGCAGTGACCTAGAACAAACACAGGTAAGGACATGTAACTGAAAAATCCAACTGAAGCTACAGGACAGAGAGTGCTACAGCAAAGGTTTACCTTTCTGCGGTTGTGCTTGGTGGCGTAGTCGAAGGCGAACTTCGCGATACGCTCGATCTTCGCACGCGTGGAAATCTTCAGGCATTCAATAACACCAGGAACCAACTCGTGCTCCAAACTGGAGTACTCTCCTTCGGTCTGTTCGCGCACAATCACGAAATCGAGTTCTCTTCCGTGGCGAGTCTTAATTCCATCGAAGCTCTGAAGCATTATAAGATTAGCTCCCTATAAGATGTTAAGGCTTACCTTAATGTGGACGACATTGGCGAAAAGGTCCAAGCGACGTCTGAGTTGCATGTTCATGCCGTGCAGTTCGCTGCTGTGTGGGCCATGGAAAGCTTCCTGGATGACTCCCTTCAGCGCAACGTGGTTATTGCGTGTGATGGACTCGATAGCGTCTTGGATCGTGGCCGAGCGAGTGTAGTGCACCTCGGAGAGGAAGACCTCTTCGAACTCAATGGGCATGCCCGTGTTCTTGACGATGTCTTGCACCGAATAGATGAGCTCCGGGCCGACACCGTCGCCGGGGATCATCGTTACCTAACACAGCGATTTGAGCCCCGCTAGGCAGGCCTAAACCTACCTTAAGTTTTTGGCTGGCATCCGGCACTGGAGCCGCCTGAAAGGATGCGCGTTCATGTTATGCTTTTGTAGGCGAGGGGAAGGGGATGACTTACGGCGGAAACCGCCAACGAGCGAACGGCCTGTTTGCAAGGAGCCACGCGGGCAAGCGACGAGACGATTCGATTCCCGATCATGCCACCTAGAGCGAGAGGTTAGTGTGTCTGGCCGAAGGGACAAGTAGTTAGGAATCTGGCACACGAATCGATCGGGAATCGCGGTGATCGGCCAGGCGATCACAACCAGTATACCGTGGTACCTATCGGAGACGAAGGGCTGTCGCGTCGAGAAATGCTGTCAGTGCTGCTTTGCCTTCGTGCCACCCGCTACGTCCGCGTCTTCTTCTTCCTGCTTCTTGCACAGTGGTAGATGGTGATAATCTATAACTTTGTGAATTGTGAAGGACACGTTTATTTCACAGTTTGTGAAGAAAATTCTGACGTTCGCTTCGTCAGGTTTTCCTCATTTCTTCTTCTTCTTCTTCTCCCTCCTAAACCAGTTATAATTATCCGCATTGGATCGAAATTATTAACGTGCCTGCTGTTCTCATTCTTTTGGGTTGATTTTTCCTTGCGCCTAAGTTGTTAACAGTTAAAAACAGATGATCTCCCGCTGCTTACTTTTTGATATCGGTCGCCGGGACCTCACTCGTGGCCTTCGACAAATCCTTGGCGTTCGATTTTCGCGCTTTAAACCGATTTATAACGGTGGATTTAAATCGCTCCATTCGATTTACGAGCTTGTGTCGCGTACTTGGTTGCTCGATCAGAGAGTCCTGCGTTTTTTCCTCGCTATCCTTGCTGCTCTTCCTTCAAGAGGTCAGAAGAAGGGGACTCCCGCGATGAACTTACTTTCTTACGTGTTCCTGTACTTCACCCTTCCGTGTTTTGTTTCCTCGTGAGCCATATGGAACTCTACCGGCTTCGTCACTGAAATTGTGCTGAAAAGTGCCTTTTTGAATGTACATACCGTTGTGGTTCAACTTCGCACTTCGGCTTCTTCTTAAACTTGTCGAGCATGGCACGGCGAATATTGCGAAGTTCCTCAAATCGCTCCTTCTTCGGTCTAAACCCATCCCCGCAAAAATTATACAGCGTAAGATTTCATTTACTTTTTGCGATACTGCTCCTTATTAAGCTTAGGCTCAGGGGGAGCTGTATTCTTAGGCTTTGAAATCTTTTTCCTGGACTTCGTGTTTTCGGCAACTTGAGGAGCCTTCGAGATTGGCTTTAACGGTGCCGGTTCCTCACCTTCCGAGAACGATTTCAGCTGAAACTCTTCCGGGTTTCTTTGTCTCTTGTCTATCCCTCACCCCACTGTCCGAGGTCAAGTCAGATCCGTTACTTGAGCTTGAGACGCTTTCCGGCTTATCTCCATCATCCTCCATCGAAAGTTCCACATCGGTTGCGGGCTCCTTTTTATCTGAAAGTCTCATTTTGGCGGAACCATGGGTCTACTGTATACCATGACAGTCGCTTGGGCGTTTCTGTGGATTCGCCCGATCAGCTCTCGAATCTTGAGTTGGATCTTCGCCGTCCATCGATCCTGAATAAGATCTCCAGTACGGCCAACCGCTTCAATTAGGCAAAGGGAGGATAAGTGACCCTGGACAATTCTGCATACACTCAAGTCGCCACTGGGTAGACAGCAAAAGTGCTCTCGCAGCGGGCAGACTGACAGCGCGCCGAAAGAGTACTGTAGCCGTGAACGCGAGTACTTCCGCTGACCGACTGTGTCTCGCTTGCAGCGGGTTTGCCTCGTCCTCGCGCCAAGGCGCGTCGATTGTGTGGGGTGAGTCGTGGCCTCTCGACTATCGTTTTTCGCCATTTTATGTTTTTGTAGTGGCGCTTCTCCTTCCGCAACACTTATGAAACAGTTTTTCACGTCCTGCGCGAGTCATAGGTGCTATGCCTTTTCTTATCGGTGCCATATTGAAGCTGTCCGATTCGATTGGCTGAATGCTGTTAAGTTCTGCTCAATCAATGTCGAAGGTCAGCCGCCGGTTGTTTTTTTCTGCACAAATTTCCAAATTACAGTTGACGCTGTCCTTAAATGGTACACAAATTAATACTCTGTTGACCCTATTACACAAAAGCAGTAGCACAATACGTTTTCTATACATTCCTGCCTGTATACCATCCACAGCAACAAGCAAAGAATCAAATTGTTGAGCCCCTTATGCCATGGATTACGGTAGGACGATCCAGACTTCTGCTACCGTAGTCTACCGTAGTCCTGATAGCTAGATTCGACGCTTCTGTATTTGTGCTTCCCTCGTACATTTTCCAGTTACCCTTTACGTGCAACTTGACATTTTCTTCTCTCTCTCTGTATGATAGTTGACTCATGTGCCTTCTTGCAGCAGATGCTCCTCTCAACTCTAAGGAGAGCCGTTAGCGTTTTTGAAACGCGTGGCTTCTCTTCCCGATTTTATTGTTCTTCGTCGGGAACCGCGGCCGCTGCACCGTCCGATAAAGCCGACTCCGAAGTTGAAGTGCCCGAGATCGATGGTGACGAATCCCGCCCGAAGATCTCGCGACAAGTTTATAATGAAGCAACTTTGAAGAGTCTGAAGTATGGTCAGTTTAGCTCCACTATTCTAAGGTTTGTGTTTGCAGGTTTGACGCTTATCCATTCTACGTCGAACGTGAATGGTGGAAGGAGGGAAAGCGAATGACTTTCTGGGCAACGTGGCGCATGTTGCGCGATGTGAAGCGACGCCAGAAGACGCAAGAATTGGCACCGGAACGAATGCGGTTAAAGGCGCTGAAATCGAATACAATCCTGCCGCAGGCCACTCGCGACGAGTGCGCAGAACAGCTGCACAATCTACACAAAGACTCTCGGCCAAAGCTTATTCTGAACATGTGTCAGTTTACAGGCCGTTCGCGTGGAAAGATCAAGCCTTACCGCGTGAACCGACATGTGTTCCGCCGCCTTGCTGACCATGGACAACTCTCGGGGGTGCAGCGAGCCATGTGGTGATCTTCTTCTTTGTTACTGTTGTTACGGGCTGTCTAACGAGTCTGGACTAGTTAGCGGTCCGGCGGAGCTCTTAGGATAGTGTGAGATAAAGTATATTGTTGGTGTTTGCGTTTCTTGAGTTTTCACTGCGTTGTGATCGTGTAAGATATCTGTGCATTTATAATTCGTTTATGGCGCGGACCCGTCGGGTGCAACAACGAGCACCATCTGGCTCGAATTGATCGATTTCACGGTTAAACGATGTTAGGGCATATGAGTCACCAGTCACGACGCTCTCTCTCGGTGCGGATTCATCACTTCGCGTTATTTTGCGCTTCATTTACCTGATGAACTTCTTCTTTCAGATCATAATGAGCGCGATGGATGCCGGCGGAGATGTACCGGATTCAGAGAAGGCGCGCATCGTCTCTGAATTCATTCTGCACGCGCCTCCCGGGGAATTCAACGACGTCTTCAACGATGTTCGTATTCTCCTCGACAACGATGAGCTCTTGAAGGAGAAGTGCGGACCTGCCATCACAAAACACTACAAGAATAACTTCGCTCCAGTCCAGCTCGAAGGGACCGTGGAACCCGTTAGTTTTACCTGCTGTTGAAGGTCATACATTGGTACACTTCAGACTTTGATGACTCCCTTCAACGAGCTTCCAGATGGCCGCTTCTTCGATCCCAAGTCTGAAAAAGTGTTCCGCTATGACTTCCTGAAGAAGGAAGCATTCGAGATCGAGAATGCGACTCCGGCTCACATTGACCAGGCGCTAGAACCGTGGCGCATTGCTCTCCAGGAGGTGCGATAACTATGTGCTATGAACTCCTCACCTCTACTTTTAGGAGCTTGACGACTACCTCGAACAACACTACTTGAAGTCCGGGGTAGGGACCGTCTTCGCACACAAAGGCGCTCTTGTCCTGTGCATTGAATCGCATCAATTCCAGCCTAAGAACTACTGGTAAATGACATTTAACAGTTACAGCTCATGCCTCATTTCCAGGAATGGCATGTGGAGATCTCAGTGGACGATACCAGTTTCTGAAGACAAATCCGCAGAGCTGGAGCTGCAGGGAGTAGTGAAGATGCAGGTGCACTACTACGAGGAAGGAAACGTCCAGCTGATCTCGAACAAGAAAATGACGGCTAAATACTCTTTCTCCGTAAGCCTTCCTCTAGCGCTTCTTGAAGTATCTGTTTGTTTAGAACAATATCAAGAACACTGCCAAGCTGATCATGTCGTCTATCTCCGACCAGGAAACTCTCTATCAGGTGCGTTCTGAATCTTCAAACGAAATTATGGATTTCTCGACCAATGCGATGCTTGACGTTACTGTAACTTAGGATTTCAGACTGCCGTGCAAGAGAACTATGTGAACTTGTCGGACACCACGTTCAAAGCCCTGCGCAGACAACTGCCCGTGACGCGCACCAAATTGGACTGGTTGAAGATTCACTCCTATCGCGTCGCGCAAGATCTCCGACCACCGCAGTAATCCTATCCATTATATATGCGCCGCACCTTCTAAGATTGTACACCGCTTTATTTTGTAATTTGGCGTTTATTTCATGACGTATTGATATAAAATATTAAGATTGTAGTTGTGCTAGGAATATTGGCCGTTGTGGGTGGAGTCTACTACCGATTTCATACTATCTCATCATGTCTTTCTCTGTGCCATGCTTCACAAGTAGTCCTCATTGGAAGCTTCCATTGTGTTTGGCTCTTCTTTGAGCGTCTGCCTCGCTCTGTGTTTCCCTGAAGGTGAGTTCATCCGTTTCGGCTACAGTTCAGGTGGCGCTCAAAACATCTGAAGTAGAGTCTAGAAGTGTGACATTTGATGTATATGTGAAGTCTGTCTGGTGCTTCTTAGCCTTTGGTGCTTCGTACAACATTCAAGTAGTGATGTCATGTTTGACCAAACATCCTCACGTGTGTGTCGTTTCGTTGTCCGATCTTCGGCTTCCATCCTCTACTGATCGGTCTTGTTGTGTACTTGTCCGCATATTTTTGTACTCTGGAGGAGGGGTACTGTAGACTTTGTGTCACTGTCTGCTCGATTGGGCCCTCCAGGTTGGTTCGAAGCGGGTTGTAGACGGAGACTCTATCACGGGGATCTGTCTTATTGTCTAGACGTCTAGGCCTCAGATACAAGCAGTGTGGAGCTGCTTGCTGAACTTCTCCAATTGCGCTTATCTTATCCTTGGATCCGTTGCGATCACCGCCTCCTGATAACCTGCGCATAACAGTCATTTAGATACTTTCGTTGTGCGATTTGACATTTTGACCTCACGCCCTGGTCAACTCTTTCTTGGCGCGTTGTTGCGGGTGATGAAATCCAGTTCCTCTGTTGGGCGTGGCCTCTGATTCGCACCAATGGTCGCGCGTTGGAGTGATGTCATTTGTTGAGCTCCCGTCCCTCGTGTTCCTTCCACGATTTCAGTCGCTCAACGTCCGTTCCTCGTGACTGCGTGTTTTTTATCTTGTCATAACAATCTGTCTCTGTTTCAGTCCATCTTCTAGCGACTCAATACCCAGTGCTGATTGGCCGATTGGAAAATTTCATTCAATTTATATTTTCATATACAAATACAAATATGAGAATATCACACTAATCGCGTTTCGCGACTACCTCATCGATCTCCTGTGAGCTCGAGGTTTTCCACCCGCATAGAGACAAATCTCTGTGCTTTTCAAGGTATGTTTTCCTACTTGGTGCTTTGTTTTCGGGTCAGACTTGTGTTGGCCTCACCGCAAAGGGTATACGGTATAGTGTCGCGATAAGACCGCATAGCGAGATGCTGCATATCACAGCGCCCCGTCGGTGTGTATTCTCTGCTTTGTAGTGGCGAACCGTCTGTTCTATGCTCAGTGACGTTCGCGATCGCAGCGCGTCGCCGTCCAACAGGATTCATACTTCTGCGGCCTTTCGTCTCTCCGTCTTAACACTCTTAGCGCTGCACTGTCCCTACAATCAATGCTGTCCGCTGTAGTCCTTCCGTTGTCATTTCTTCTGTTTGAGATAGGAACGCGCGGTTGTGAGCTGCATTAGGGCGTCTTACGTGGATGCACCTATGCACCCGACACGTATCCGACCCGATTACAATAGCCTATAATGACTGTATCTCTGTGAATTAATGTGCTTTCCTTTTCAGCCTTTCCTTTTCTGCAAACATGGTGTTCTACAACGTTCCTCAAGGGCCTGTGTGCCAGCAAAATGCTAACTACTTCAATGGAAATGGAGCAGTGTTTAATGGACAACAATCCTATTATGGTGAAAGTGGAAGATATGTCGGAGGAAATGTATTCGGTGCGGGAGGACGACTGGGTGCCACTCCTGAAATGGGAGCCGGACGAGGAGGAGATCCTCCTAGTCTGGAATCCACTAGATGGAGACACCAAACCAGCTCCGCCCACACGTGTACAGGATGCCAGTGTTGTGTTTGTTGAGCCTAACACGGCATACTTCAATGGTGAACACAATTCGACTATCGGCACATCCCCTTCTTATGACGCTGTCCACTCTTCTTCACATTGGCTAGAGTCCAATTATGACTTCAATTACCACAGTTATGGCGATCCTTCCGGTGACTATTTGGGACAAGATTTGGCCCCGTTCAATTTTGGAGGCGGTAAGTGTCATGTCTTCTCGTTCGCCGTCACAGAATTCCTTTCAGAACCCGTTCCGAACGAACCATTCGTTCCGTTTGAGAGCACCACCGGCCAGACGTCCGTCTTGAACGAACTCCCCTTTAACGTCGAGGAGTTTCTTCCTTCGTCGCGTGACTTGGAGGACTTGAACAAGCAGTACGCCCAGCTTCCCGTGGCCTCAAACGAGGAAGCTATCTACGCTGAAATATCCCGCGAATGCAACGCTATAGAGGAGCGCCACTCGTCCTCGTCCCCGGAGTCGTTCGGATCAGCGGTTAGTTCAGCTTTCGCCTTTTGTTTGCAATACTCTATTGTAGGATTCCCACTCTCTCGCCGATTCGGTGGAGTTCTCTCCTTCGCCGCCTGCGACACGAAAATATCGTCGCAGCGACGTGACTACCGTACCCACTCGCACGGGTGGAAAGGTGTCTGTTCGGAAGAAGGAGCAGAACAGGGCTGCAGCGATGCGGTACCGTGAGAAGAAGCGCGCAGAGCGCCAATCGCTTTACACCGAGGCCGAACAGCTGGAGAAGGATAACGGCGCGCTAAAGACGAAGGTCCGCTCTCTGGAGAGTGAGATAGACTATCTGAAGACGTTGATGCGCGAAGTCGGAATGCGCCTTCCATAGTAATCTCAAAAGTTTATTTATCTGGTTGTGAAAGCTTTAACTACATTTCTATCATTATTGTTTTATTATGTGCTGTGTTCACCATTGATCTATGCATTGTCTCTGAGTATTATGCTTCACGTTCACCTTCCACACTTTCTTCCTTAGTTATTCACAGTTTTCCTTATTCCCTTTCTATAAAATTTACCTAGATCGTGTATTGCCTTTGGGGATGCTGCAATAATGTGAAGAATCAGGTTTCTACAATCACCGACTCTCTTCCGGGGCTGTGTTTCTCTCGACTTTCACACGTTTCGAGATAAGTGGTAAGTTGAATTCGCCGCCAAGGGCAGCAAGGAGAGGCTTGTATTGAATCAGCTTTAACAGAAGAAGAACAGAAGGCTGCGGCCTGTAAGCTTTTGCGAACTTTACGACTGGCTGATAATGAGATCCATCTCCCTTAGAGGGTCCCTCAGAATCTTGAAGGGCAAGGTGAATTCAGGATTCATAACCAGGAAGAGCTCACAACCACAACCAAACGGATTAAAGGCTGATCGCTGGACAAGAAGATGAGGTGGTAGGGGGTAGTCGGATCTCTACATGGGAGACTGATTGTAGACGACGCGACGTGAAGTCGTCCGCTGCTGTCCCCAATAGTCCCCAATGAGAATGAGGTCGTGGGAAAATGAGGTCATCGGAGTCCTCCAGCTGAAAGCCTCCGAGACTTGCATCCAACTACTTTATGCAATGCCGTCTATTTGGCGCCACAGAATCTTAGCGGAAGCCTCGTGCTCGTTTTTTGAGCTCGAGCCTGGCTCCTGCCCCTCTGACTTCACACTCCTTTATTGGATTTTCTGATTCCACTGACACCACAGAATGTGTCTCTTGTCACGAGGTCTCAATGTGTCACCTCGCCAGAATGCAGCATCGCTCCATAGAGCTCTCACCACGACGGATCTGTCCGCCTTGCGCTTAGGTACGGTGACCGCTCGCTTGCGTCCTCGTCGACGGCTCCACCGCTGTCGGCCCTCCTCTAATTGATCGCCATTTTGTCGCTGCAAAACTTGGCATTGCTTCTTGACGACCGAGCTGCTGACAAGGCGGACTTTAGACTTTAAACGGATGGGCATCCCTCAGCTTCTTGTTGTCATCGGTCTAAGTCTCGAGTGTCCTCGCGCGTGGCCCTCTTGCCCATGCTATCAATATCAAATGCTTCAATGTATGCCGTTGAACTCGTGTTAGAATTCAAACGTCGCCATTTCTTCCTGCTCCTACATGTTTCATTTATATTCCCCTTCTTTACAGAGTGCACACAATATGGACCACGCGAAACCCATCAGCCAGGAGGACGCCAAGCGTAGCTTCAACTCCATCAAGCGCATCGACCCGTGCGCCGTGTCCGTCATCGACAGTTCGGCACATGTCGCCCTCTACCACTTCAACAACACCACGAAGACATGGGAACGCTCCGACATCGATGGACCGCTATTCGTCTACAAGCGCCTGGACCGGCCCTTCCACTCGCTAATGATCGCCAATAGGCACTCGAGGGACGACTACATCGAACCGGTCACGTCCAAAGTCCAGGTAAGCAATCCTAGTCACGAAAGATTCTTAACTACGGGAGGGGGCTGTTTTTGCTGGGATTTTTGTTGGGCCTTCTTGGTGTAACTGCTTATTGAGAGCTAAGTGCGTTTCACGTTTCTCATAGGGTTGCTTCATCGTATTTCTGTTTGACTTTCGGATTGAGGATCGTTTACTTTATGGAATCTTCTATGGAAAACACTCGTGGTATGATAGCCATTCCAAAGTGAATCAGCAACTGTATGAATCATCGTTATCGGTTTGCCCGGAAATGGTGAGGGAGCGTTATAGAAGGAAGTCACCATAGGGTACGTTTTTCTAGGAGTAGGATATCTTAAAGGGACTTATACTTACCAAAGTTTAGTCAGTTTCCAGCTTAGAACATTGTCTTAAATGGCATCTTCCAGGTGGACCAGCGATTCCCCTACGTGTTCTTCTGCCGCGCCGATGGCATCATCAGCGGTCTCTGGTTCTACAAGGAGAAGGACTGCAACCACATCTTCGAGACTCTCAAGAAGTTGATCGCCATCTCTTCGGCAGGTCCTTCGCCCACACCTCTGGCCACGGGCTTCGGTGCTGCCTTCGCCGCCTCTCAAGTATCTGCGGTCCCACAGCCTCCCTCCGTACCCCCGCCCAAGGAGCCAGAACCACCGAAGCAGGAGAGCACGATGCCGCTGGCCTTCCAGAAGTTGAAGATCAACGCGCCCACTCCTCCGGAACAGCCGCAGAGCAGTTTACCGCAGAGTCCAGCAGTAAGCACGCCCGGGCCAATCATGAAGCAGCTGCTGCCCGAAGTCAAGTCCATGACCTCTCTGGCCAACTTCTCGACGGCATCAGTCTTCGGCAGCGAAAGCGAAGCGCGACTGGACGATGCATCGGAAGGCGGCCGGAGCCATACGTCCAACGTGCTTGCGGCAGCCGCCATGCTTTCCAAGGAGCAGATGATGGTGGCGGTACAACACCTGCTGGAGAACGACGACGACTTCGTGATGAAGCTGCACAGAGCCTACGCGGACGCGATGAACAAGCGCCTCCTGGGAAGGAGTCTAGCGCCATCTGAAGATTGACCGTCGGGCACCACTGGGCGAAGGCGGGTACATGACATCTCCATTCCTCCTCCACGTGAAATTATCTCCGCAGGCATAAATCTTATTCTGTCAGCACGTGTACTCCATTCGTTTGCATGGTCATTTCAGGGTAGTCTAAACAGCTACTAAGGTATGGCGTTGAAATGAAAAGCAAGGACCGCACGGGATTGGGCTGAAGAAGATGATTCTTTGTTGGATGCTTTCTGAAATGATGGTTTCTTGAGCCTCTGGTAAGTAGATAGCCCAGTGTTAGTAATGGACGTGATTTATTTACAAAATACACTTTTAAAGGGGCACAAATTATTAGAACATGGCGTCCTCTTCGCTGCTGTCCTCTTGGCTGGATGAAGGCTCGCGGGGTCTATCGATGGAGCGTCCGGCACGGTGGAAGCTCAGTGGCGCGTTACCCGAACGACCTCCATCGATGTCGCGGGCCACGGCGAAGCCGACTCGGTTCTGACCGAAGTCGAAGACGGTGTAATAGCGGCCGATGAAGACGTCGCCGAGGATCCAGAGCTCACCCACACTCGGAGGCAGGTCCATGCCCATGAAGCCGCTGAGGCAGATCGACTTGCCCATCGTGGTGACGTTCAGGATGTACTCATGGCCCTTGAGAGTGTAGGTCTGTCCGCCGATGACGAAGGAGACGTCGGGCAGCGAAGCCACCTTGTCGCAGGGCACCATGTACTCTCCCTTCATGAGGGGCTCCGCGCCGATGAAGTTCTGGATCTTCTCGACCTGCTCCTTGGGTCCAGCAATGAGGGAGGTGCCCGTGTCGGCGATGGCCTAAAGTGCATTGTTTAGTATGTCCGTACACTTGAGTTGCCCTGAAGTGTCAGATATCCTGAAGATCCCACTTTTCCTCACCTGACATCCGTTGGCGCAGGCGATCTTGTCCGATGCTCCCTTGATGCCGTCCATCTGGAACTGCCAGTAGCCGTGGCGCGTGACGGGCACGTAGGTGATCGGCTCGACGTAGTGGCGCTTGTCCAGGCCGCCGAAAGTGATCTCGCCGCCGATCTCGGAGTCCGGGTTGCGGTTGAGCCAGAAGGCGAACACCGGCTCCTCAACGAGCTTCTGATCGATCATGGTGTTGAAGACGGGGGAGACGCCGAGCACGGCGATCTCCGGGTAGGCCATGCCGAGGATGCCGTCGAACTTGGCGGCGACGAAGGTGATTCCGGGCTCGCTGGTCGCCTCGGCGAAGGGCTGCTCGCGCGCACAGATGCCCGCCACGCAGACGCTGTCCTTCGAGATGAAACCCTTCATGGAACCAGTGCCGTATTGGATGGACATCTTGCGTCCGTCGCTCACGTAGGAGCTGGAGGCGCGCGAGTCATACTTGTGGTGGAGGAGGCAGGCGATGTTGTAGAGGGGGCACTTCTTGGAGGGCACCCAGAGGTTGGAGCTGCCGGTGTCGAAGATGACCGTGAAGTTCTGGGCGGGCGTGCCGATACTGATCTCGCCAAAGTACTGCGCGTCCATGTAGTTCTTGAGGATCTCGTCGATCTCAGCGGCTGCGCCTAAGAGTTCGGGCGTCTCTCCCATGGCCAGGTTGAAGAAGCGCTGCTGAAGGGCAGCATTGCGCACCTGCAAGTGGGTTTATTGGGTTGTATCTATGTTGTAAGTTCTCATTAGAAGGGTCCTACTTTAATCGCACATTTGTGGCTTCTACTTGTACGGCTTTTCACCAATCAAGGAGTAAGTTCCGAAAACCTTACCTTCAAGTAGTTGTCCCAGCTACCGGAATCGATGAGCTGCTCGCGAATCGTGCGAAGCTTCTTGACCGGCACCGAGCGGACCCGTCCATAGGCGAGGGTCTCGAGGGCGCAGACGCCAAGCAGGAGGAGCAGAAGGGGAACAACAGGCACTCGACTCATCGCGACGTCGAATGACTTCGGCCAAGGGTGCCGATGCCGATAAGCAGGTGGTGGTTATCTGTTGTGGAGGACGGGAAACGGTGCCCGACTAGCAGATGGTCACCAGAGCAGGTGCTTATCACCTGGTTTGTCTTTGTTTTTGTTGACTCTCCGCCGCGGTCGGTGCTTATCGGGGCACGCCGACGCAGGGTCAGATCGCTGGGTGCGTCGAAAATGGTATGGACGACGGCGGTGGGCTCTTGACGGCACCGGACGATAACTGGGTGCTCCGGAAAGGTCCTCACAGCTGGGAATCTTCCTTGGCGTGAACTATCACTAGGTCGACAGAGGAGGTTGATGGATCCTGTGAACAGAGCAACATGACAGCTGATGTTTTCGGGGTGAACATTGCTCCGGAAGAGCAAGTGCAACGACGGGTTACTTTTGCTGTTCGATGTATCATGCACAAGAAGCCAAGGAGTGGTGCTCTACGGGATGGGGGAAATAAGTAACGTCTCGCGGTCAGTGGGCTAAAGGTCAGTGCGGTTGGCCATTCTAGCTCCAATCTAACTGTCCTTATCCTACCTAATACTGACAGTTTTCCACCACCCTTACGCTATAAAATTCCTTATCTACTTATTATTATACTCGGACTGCACATGATGAAAGGACCGACCGCGAATAAAGAACATTCACTGACCTGCTCCGTCGAGAGGACGACGTGTAAGGGGTTTGACACGAAGCATGCCCTTTCTTGGCGCCAAAACAGCGGCGCGGTGTTGGATGGTAAGCAGTGCGGCATGTCAATCTTATGTAGCACCTAAATATAATGGTTTGTGGGGTCAGTACAGTGAAACATATCGACCGACCTTAACACACTTAAAGACGTAGGGGGCTTAAAGGGCAAGGTCAATATCTTGTCTAATGAAGCGCTCTAACTTGTCCATGGATCAAATTTCTCCGGTGATTTTGGCTAACATCGTAACGTCCAACGTCCAATAGATAAAATAAAGAAGGCAATGAAATCTTACGAGGAATGTTCGCGAGTCGGCCATTTTTCCGAATTTTGTGAGTGGGTGCATTTGATAGATCTCGGTGCACATAGTCACAAATGACAATTTTTAATTGCCATCTCCCCGAATTATTTTTGAAAAAAATTTTT
>JADLIF010001333.1:0-79912 GCA_016648015.1 Steinernema khuongi
TTCGATTGAATTTTCGGGTTCGGGTACAGTTTTGGATTTTCGGGTTCGGGTTCGGGTTCGGGTACCCGAAACATTCGGGTTCGGGTTCGAGTTCGGGTTCGGGTACCCGAAGCTTTCGGGTTCGGGTTCGGGTACGGGTTCGGGTACCCGAAAAAATTTTCGGGTATACATCTCTGTTCGTGGGGTATTTGTCGTTATCAGTTCGTCAGTTTGCTGCTACATTACGCTGGAGCTCCACTTTATATGTTCTTCGCTGTGCACTTCGTCAGTTGTAGGGTTGGCCTTCGACTCGACTTCGACTCGAACTAGTTCGACTTTTTGGAGTCGAGTCGAAGTTCAAGTCGAGTCGAAAATTTGGAGTTGAATGCCAACCTTATCAGTTGTATTGCGATTGTTACTTTCATCTTCGTATTACTCATTTGCGTCGCCTACTTGCAGTTGCGGACATCATGTCCAACTCCGAGCCATTCTACGTTCTCCCCTCAGCCATTGCTTTCAAGAAGCACGTTGACTTGAGCGTTCAAAAGGTCTCCGAGTTCACCTTCAAGAAGGATGGAGGTCTGAAGAAAGGAAACGAAGAAGCTGGCCGGCTGAACGAAGACCTCCTCAATACTGAAATCCAGATCGACATGAACCAGATGGCGGAGCACCTACCGTATACGGACTTCTTCGACGTTTTGGTTGAGCGTCAGAGGCAGTATGGAACAGCTACCCTTCAGGAGGTGAGTCTTTTTCTTCTTCTTCCAAACACTGTATTGCCTGTTGCAGGCCGTCGAGAACTGCCCAATTGCGGGCAGCCGAGGCGCCGTCCACTGGATCGCCGCCGCTCCTCACAACTATGGCCAGCTCATCGAGCTTCATTGCTGCTATCTTCAAGGATGTGTTTTCGTCATGCGAGCAGAAGGGAATGCGAATGGGGCGGCGGTTGGGAAAGCCATAGAAAGAGGTGTAAACATCGGTGATCTCTTTGAAAATGTGATGACCTCAGGAACGGTAGGACGGTTTTTCCTTGGCACCATCCAACGCCGACTTTAGGCTCGCTATTATGTCCAGGCAGTGGTGACTTTGGACGACCTGCAGATGTTCCTCAGCGGAGAAGTGGACGGGCTGGACGCTGAAGGGAAGCAAATCGAGCTGAAGTGCAGATGGGGCGGCTTGAAGGCTAATATGTGGGACCGAGTGTCCGCTCAATGGTTCATGCAGGCTGCCTTACTGGATACTCAGAAGATGATCGTTGGAGCGAACGATGGATCAACGATCACGTCAACGGAGGTCATCCACATCGACCAGCTGGAGACGGACCGCGACAAGTTCTGCGAGCAGAAGCTGCCCAGGGACGCACCGTCACCGCCTCGACAACGACTCTGGAAGAAGAACGCCCTTTTCGATCATTTGAAGCGGTTCATGACTAAACTGAGCGAAGAGGCTCGAAAGCATCCTGGCAAAGTCCTGGTCATCAAGAAGGAGAAGCATTCCCGGCAGTTTTTCATTGAGCGCGTTGACGAAGAACTCGGCTTGATGTTCCCCGAGAGTTTCCTTGAGGCATTCCCAGATGCTCACTGAGATGTGCCGAGCAAGGTCTGCATGTTACTGAGTCTTCATGTTGCTACTCTTCTTGTTTTGTATAAATGTTTTATAGTTGATTCTACTTGGCTGTAGTCACACTTTTGATAAGCATGATATGTACTTTGTGTGGACTATTCGTTAATCTGGACCTCTGCACTGGAAGACTTTTGGAGGACTTCGGATGGTCTGCGATACCCAGGTGAGACAAGACGCGTTTGTCCCCACAGTCTGTCTGTCTAAGTTCGACACGTGCCGAGGACAAGTCGTTCTTGCAAGCTACAGCTGTAGCTACACGCTCCAGCCTTCTCGGCCTTCGCGCTTCTGACCGCTGGAATCATAGCTTGCAATGCACTACGCATGCAGTACGGATAAATATGTTGAGATTCAGAAGGCTTCGGACGGTATATGAACTCGGACTCAAGCTACATCACACTGCTTCCCCTATCACAGGTTCCCTTTCATTCCACAGTTCCTCGTTCTCATCTAGCACTGGAAGGTAGATGCACTTTGGCGACATAAATCCAATATGCGGCCAACATGTTTATACCGACGTCACAAAGAGACATAAACAAATCAAGGTGTCGATCGATGCTGCACCATAGCAGAAAGGCTTCGCTTGGCGCCTTCTGCAGAGGTTGGTTTCAGGTTCTCCTTTTTATTTACTTCAACAGGGCAAATTCTTAGGGTTCCTCCGCAATGTCAGCGTCAAAAGCTAATGTTTCTTGACGGATGTGGGGAAAAATGACCTTTTCTGGGTTTTCACCAGATCGTTATTGGAAAGTAGCACACTCTCTATTATCTTTGTCGCCCCTCAAAGAAGAGTACATTCTACAATAGACGTTTCGCGAAATGTGGAGCCTTATAGTTATGTATAGTTGACACATTCTTGTTCCTAGTTGGTAGTTCCATGCCCATAGTCCAAGATTCTATGAGGGAAGGATATAATATTGAGCTATTCTACGTATATCTTATATATTTAGATTTAGATATATATATATATCTAAATCCTTATTGATATCAATAGCGAAAATATATATAGATATATATATAGATTTAGATATATATATATATCTAAATCCTTATTGATATCAATAGCGAAAATTCATCTCCGGCAGCAAGTGACACGGACTGCAGCTTAAGTATGGTAGTTTTTTCCTTTCACCTATTGCTCAATCCACCCCGTCCAAAAACTCCTAAACCCTGAGGCATTTCGTATCCCATTCCGTAGTGCGTTGCTCAACAGTAGAAGCACCTACCGCAATCCAGAAGGTCACGGTCATTGCCAAGCCCCTCCTCCTTCTCCAGAACGAGTTCTGCCTGCCACAAACTGGACCAACCATCTGGTCAGAGTCCGAAAGCAGGCCATGCACGTTTTTGTGGCGTGCCCCGTCGCCAGAAGACGCTGGTCGCGGCGATCTTCTTGCGTTCGCAGTTCGCCAATCGCGGGGCGCATCCTTCTTCTCGTTCGTCGCGCGCGCGATCGGAACAACTTCTCCGCGCTCATCTTGTTCCCATTGTTTGAGCGGTGTGGCTTCAGAGCTCCACCGACGGACAATACCTCCCGCTCGCTAGCCGCTTCACATAGCCCCAAGGACCATGTTCATTCGATCGATCCTCGGAGCCTTCCCTGCGGTAGGTGTTTGGGTTTGCTGGTGAAGGGGGTAGGGTGTAATCACTGGTTTACGGTCGGTCAAAGAGCAGCAACTGTTGAAACGAGGAAAGCGGTCACCGTGGTTTGTTTATCAGGTGGAGAGCGTAACCTATCTCCCCGTAATGTGGATGCAAACCTAACGTAAACACTCAAGAAGAGAGTGTCCTAGGTGTGTATCGCAGATCGATTTGTATCCACCTTCAAAGTAGTCAGCTGCCAGCTCTTGTTTTCTGTGGAGTCATGAATGGCGTCTTGTGATGGTATTTGTTGGCACAGTCCCTATTCAAAGAAACACTCACGAGTAGAGAAGCATCCACTTTCGAAATAACCAGGTGCTGGCTGGTCGTTTCTCTTTTTCTTTGGAGCAGTCACCCCATATATCAAATAAGAAATGTCACCTTTTGCGTCATATCGATAAAAAAAACGTCATATCCATTTTGGATTTATGGCTTTTGGATTAACATCAAAGGCGGTTGCGCAAATTTCCCAGGTCGTATAATACTTGACTTTAGACGCATCCCTTGCTATCCTAGTTCTGGACTTCCCTTTTCCCTAAAAATGCTCATAAATCTGAGAGATTTTATCTTATCACAGGAACTGACGATCGCCAAAAGGACAACCCAGAACATACGCTAAAGCCTCGGTAATGTGCTATTCTACAAAGAAGATCTTTGGGTATAATCTGAATTCCATTATTCTTTACCATTTTTTTAAATTCCAAGATTGAGCTTTTTTAGTTTTAAATGCTTCTGGCAACTGTGGTTCTACGGGTAATTTTTACAATATTTTGACCAAAAAAAAATACAATTTGCCTATATAAAAATTCTAGGAAATTGTCTCTAATTCATTCCGCTTAATATACGATATTTTGCGGGATTTTTTTTACCATTTTTCTTTATTTAAATTCCACTGTTTGACCTTCGCATTTCTTAAAACACGCTCTTAAATAATCTTTAAATGAACCGACCTGATGTATTATTTCTTCTGCTTGTAGACGAAGATCAGACACGTCGAAACGACCGGTTTTCATATGCCCTAGGGAAAAACACAGCCCCTAGTTAGTGCGCCACATCAAAATATTTAAAACTCAAGGGAGATACTCATATTACTCCATGAGTTTTCAAGCTGCTCTGCTACCCAACAGCGATCCTTCCTTATAGTATCTAGCGTTCGTAGCCGACCACAGAACAGATGAGTGCGGAGATAAGTGCCTCCAATGAGATCACATGACCTCGGCCCGATCTCAATTCCTGCAACGCCTCCCAGTCAGCCCTGCCTGCAATTATCACTTTCCTTGCACTAGCCCATTCGCGTCGGGACCTTGACCAATCGGTGATAAACAAAAAGCGAGACTGTCGCCCATGAATTCACGTCACACTCGCCCAAAGACCACACGGGGCAAGGGCAAAGCGATCGATCGACGTCGACGATCGGAACGCGGCGCCTTCTGCGCCTTCTCGCTCGTCTGTCCCTCCGCGCGTACCCGACCGAGCTTTCCCAGTCGCCGCTCGAGGAGCGACGAGCGGATCTCCCGTGCGCGGTGACGGAGACGCGCCGCTGATTCACACCCACCGTCTCGCTGCTACCTAAAGCGTCTCGTTCCGCGTCGCTTTCGCGATGCCGAGAACGCGCCGCTTTCCCTTCGAATCGCTCATTTCGGCATGTTACAGGACCCGTACGACCCCGCTTCGGAATCCGAGCATCCCAAAGAATCGACCATGAGCAGCGCGGCGACGCAACGTTTGGCCACGAAACGTCAGACGCTGGACGAAGCCTACGCTCCCCCGGCCAACTTCCTCGAGATCGAGGTGGTGAACCCAATCACCCACGGCGTGGGCAAGAACCGATACACCGACTACGAGATTCGTCTTAGGGTGAGTTCGAACCTTAGATCTTGTCCGTCCAAAAGCGGTGCCTATCATGTTCTGATCGCTGGAAACTCTGACCAAAAATGCTAGTAGACAGACGCCAGCAGGTCTAGACAATGTTGACATTCTTCTGTCGGGAATGCGTTGTGAATGTTTCATAGCAATTGGTGAAAACACGCAGAAATATTGCCCAGATGTAGTCTTCAAATTGATAGGATTTCTATGGTTCTTTAGAGATGAAATGACGAATTCAGATCACCGCAGAATAGAGCATGGAGATCTAGCAAAAACAGCTCGTCGTGATGAATCATAGAGGAATCGTAGTGAATCATTCTGGATACTGCACCTCACGCAAAATTTTTTGCACAATCTGCATCCCTGGGGATTTGTAACCCGCACAGCACATCATTAGTCATGAATTCATGACGCAAACGGTGCGACTTCCAATGCAAAGGTTTCCAGCGCCAACATTCCCTTTCTGAAGACCACAGACACTTCATTGTCACCTTAGATAGCTAGATTCCATGTTGTATTGGCTCCCTGGCATCCATATATCCACCACACCTCTTAAGACATCTCTGAGATCTCCGTTAGTCCTAAACGTCCCCTCTTAACCCCAGCATGCAAAACCCTTCTTAACCTACCCACGTTCCAGACGAACCTGCCCGTCTTCAAGCAGAAGGAGTCCAGCGTGCGCCGACGCTACTCCGACTTTGAATGGCTCCGCGCCGAACTCGAACGTGACAGCAAGGTACCGTTCTCCTCCAGTACTTGTCCCTATCCTCCCCTTTCAGATCGTCGTCCCTGCTCTCCCGGGCAAGGCCCTCAAGCGAATGCTTCCGTTCCGCAGTGACGACGGCATCTTCGAGGAAGGCTTCATCGAGGACCGCCGCAGATCCCTCGAGCAGTTCGTGAACAAAGTGGCCGGACACCCCCTCGCCCAGAACGAAAAGTCACTTCACATCTTCCTACAGACGCCCACCATCGACAAGAGCTACATCCCCGGACGGATCCGCACGGTCTAAGGCTTCACACGGCGACGGTGACGACGATGGGTATTGGAATGGTGTACCGAGTGCGCGTTTCACATGTAAGATAAATTATAGTGCGAAGGTGTACGGAGCTCTGTTTGTATCAATTAGTGTTCAGAAATGAACGGATGTCTTCCTTCTAGGGTGCTGGGGGCTTCTAGGGAGTTGGGGACAAAGCGTCTTCATCGGCCGTATTAAAGTATCCTTAGTCTTGCTGTTCTCCATTACCTCAACATATTCTGAGCCTTACTCTGGGCACATATTTTCACCTTACGACTGCGGAGAAGCTACGGGAATTTCTGATCCACCATAGAAAACCCCTGGAATTTTCTGGAAACTAGCTGTCGGCGCTGATGATTGTCGCGACGTCGGTGCCTTGTGACAACTGATAAGAGCTGCTCAGCGCGTTTGTAACCGTCCTGAAGTAGCTGGGTGTTTGCCATCAGGTGTTTTTACGAATGGTCCACTCCTCTACCAAGCCGTTATGGTCTTCTTATCTCGCTCATGGCTCAGCGATGGCGTTGAGACGCGTTTTCGACGATCTCCCGTCGCGACGGAGACCCCCCAGTTGAAGTGTCCAGTCAGCCCTGATTTAATTCCGAGGTATGTTCGCGCTTTGCCAAGATGCATTCACTTTAAGCCAGGGGGTGCAGACCTGGGCGGGGTTCTGAGCCGGGTTCTAACCGCCCCGAAGCTGTAAAAATTTTTGCCTCATCAGCAAGTTATGGACCAAGCGAGCTACTTTTGAGATTCCACCGTTCCTCTCTAGGATTACGGTACTCTTCTGTAAGTACGTAGATGTGGTCCATAGAAAGGGCCATAGATCTACCGACTCACACTCCTCCACACAGTGATAGGTCCTGGTCTAGTGTCTCGCTGGTTTCTGTTTCCGAGCGACAAATCCTGTTCACCGAACGTTGAATTACACTGAACTCTAAGTACACCACACAGAAGGTTGAAAACACAAACAAGGGAATCTCAATGTTTGGTTCCGATCGGGTTGAAACTTGGCGTTAAAGTACAAAGCGCGACCACAGACAAAGACCAGACATCCAGACAGTCGGATCTGGTAGTGACGTTGACCTATTTGCTGTTCGCTGCATCTTGATCATACAAAACAACAAATACATACTCCTCAATTTATTTAAACGCTAATGCACATAAGACAAACAGAATTTTTAACTAGAGAACATGGATGGGATAATTTAATGATGCAACAGAACAAGGAGATTATTATCCAACAAGATGGAGAACGCTTCAGTCGAACACAGCATAGGAAGTCTAGGGAATGAGGATATTGATGTGACTTTATTAAGTCCGACGTATTCACAAAACAAGGTTACATAATGGAGCAGCGCTGGTCAGGGTCGGTTCCGTTATCAATTGTTCTCGAACCGAACTCCAGCACGTTCTCCATGCCAGCGACCGTCTTGCCCTCAGTGTCCTGGATGCCCGTTCGGAGATCATCACCAGTGGGCCACAGCTGGTTCTTCATGACAAGGCTGTGAGGAGGCTCGTGCTTCTCACCAGAATCCTTGGACCAGATCTGCAAATCAGTAATTGAGCCTGTCACCTATAATGTTAAAGCTTACGGTAATGGTCTCTCCAGCCTTCAGCATCTGACGGGGGTGGAACTTGTACACGACTTCCTGGCCGCCTCCAATGCTCTTGACGCGCCATCCACCGATGGAGACATCCTCTTCTCCCTTGTTCTTCAGGCGCACGTGACGACCGTCAGTATCGACTTCATCGATAGCAATGTCTCCGTCGGCAAAGGCACTGCAGCGATAACGCTTAGTGGTGTGGTCGTACGAGTAGTCTCCAGAAACGTTGGAGTAGCGCTTTCTCTTCACTCCTCGGTTTCCCGATTCCACCAGGACGGAAGCGTCTCCAGAACCCATCTCTTGAGAAACATTTGGGCTTGAGGTAGGGCTCATGTGCAGGCTGAAAAGAAGACAGTTACAGTAGAAACATCTACTTCATGTGCTTACCGAGATTCTTCACCCTCAAGCAGCTTCTGGTAGGCCTGCAGCTCAACATCCAGCTGAACCTTGAGATCCATCAGGTCACGGTACTCGCTGATCATGCGTCCGATCTCACGCTCCAGATCCACAATCTGTTCATCGCGCTGGGAGACCTTGATGTTCATTTCGTCACGGGAACGTTGCAGGGCCGATTCCAAGTCGTTGATCTTCCTGTTCAGTTCATCCACCTTCTTGTTGTGAGTGGACATGGAGGTTTCCAGTTCATGAATGCGCAGTCGAGCACGGGCAGCCTCCTCACGGGCTTCTCCAGCGCTGCTACGTCCACGCGAAGCGGTTTCATTGGCTTCAGCAAGTTTGCTCTTGTAAAGCTCGTCGATTTCACGACGGTTTTGAGCAATACGAGCGTCGAAGTCGGCTCGCATAGCCTGCAACTGCTCTTGAAGCTGGGCCTGGTAGCGGCTCTCGATTTCAGTGCTGACGGAGGTCATCTCCATTTGACGCTTGCGCTTCACCTCATCCAGCTGAGAGACGTGAGTCTTTCTGGCAAAGTCCAAATCCTCCTTCAAGGTGATGAGCTTGTTCTCAAGGGTAGTGCGAAGAACGGCTTCGTCCTCAACTTCACGGCGAAGAGTCTCCAGTTGTCTCTTCAAGTCAGCGTTCTCACCGCGTAGTACCTGAACAGATCTGTCACACGAAGTCTCCATGACAATAACATACGATGTTTTCATCCTCCGCATGCTTACGACGGTTTTCGGCAGTGTTAAGACGGGCCTGGAGATCTTGGACCAGGGACTGACAGTTGAGACGGTCTCTGTCGCTGGCATTCAAGTCCTTTTCGAGCTTGGATACCTTGGCCTTAAGATCATCAAAGCCTTCGACAGCCTTGCTGCGCTCAATTTCAAGTCTATAAACGATTATTATTTTGAAAGAAGAAAAGACATGCTATGGGTTACCTTGCTTTCTCGGTGCAAACGTCATCAAGAGTCTTGCGGAGCTCGTCGATCTTCTCTTGGTACCGAGCAACAAGGTTGGTCCTTTCCTTTCGTTCGACAACCTCAACATCCTTGATTTGCATCTTCAATTGGCTGTTCTGCGACTCCAAACTGCGAACACGCTCGATGTAGAGGGCCAAACGGTTGTTTAGGCTCGACAAGTGTTCCTTCTCCTGTTGGCGCGAGCGCCGAGTGGGGGAGAGAGGAACCGACATGTTGCTAAAGGAGCTAGCTCTCTATCACATTGCTGTAAGCACTATTACCTGATGTCCGAGGTCATCGAGTCGTTGGCATCCGTATCCACAGATATTTGCTGTGACATGGTTGAATACCGTGACGACGCAGAACGAGTCGTGGCTTTTCTCGTGGCCATTGCAACTTCTGTAATATATCAAGAATTATTTGCGAGGCTTCTAACAGAAGAAAACCCTCTTTGTTCAGGGTTAGAAACATGAAAGACCAATGAAATCGATAAAGTGCACGAAAACAGTCACATAACGACACGAAAGAATGGGCGAAACGTCAATGTCGTAAAATCAACACGAGTGCCACTATCACACGGCCCCTAAGCTAGCTCAGACAAAAGATATCCACAACATATACAGAATGTAACTGGAATTTTCTCAGGAATCATCGGAATTTTCCAAGACAATGCTTAGGGTGGATAGAAGGGGGGTGGACGTTCAAGACGCGCGCACTCGGATATCATTCGCTAGATAAACAATCCATTGTCAACTATAACATTCGGTTCACACAGGATGCGACGTTTCGACGAGAAAATCTCCCGCCTATTACACCAAACAACGCTGGCAACGGTCCCAACAACGCGCCGTTGTTGCGGGCACTCCACACTGCCGCAGCGCACGCGAAATGTCTCTCGGAGAATAGTGTGAGTGCGAGAGAAAACGAAGCGAGGTGAAACAGCGCTGAAAACAGCTCGGAAGAGAGCAACACAAGCGGCGCGGGCAGTCGCCAAGAAATGCGGCACGCGTTTGCTCGCTGGGGGTTTGATGCACCAACGCGCAGCACGCGCGGCCAGAGAAAGCGCTCGAGCACCGAAAATGCGAAACTACGCAACATTCGGCACAAAAGCGATAGCGCCGAGAAGAAGGTGATTGAAACCAGTATCGTAATGACTGGAGAGAGGCGTGTGGAAAATTGTCGCGACAACGGGCTGGTTGTTGCAACAAAAGAGTGACAAGGGATTGGTCGGGGAGCGCGTAACTTAACGCGGGAAAGTCGCAACGAATATGGTAATACGGACCATTAAATATTCAATCTCACGCCCTAATTCCTCCTTGACCGCGAGATATCCCGCACTTCGCTGGGAAGGCCAAAGAACCTCGCGAGTCTCCAAATCCCGCGCAAAATGGCATTGCGGAGGGCGTGACGCTCTCACAAACAGAGGTATAAATGGCACCGTAAACAGTGGTTAAGGATCTCAAGCCATGCTGAAGAAGAACTTCGCATCGCTAAAGCATGGGCCATACTTCGCGGCACAGACGCACGCGTGTCAGTTTTTGTTCGACGCGCGTCCGAAAAACTGACGCGCGTCGAACAAAAACTGACACGCGTGCGTCTGTGCCGCGAAGTATGGCCCATGCTTAATACCGGCTTGGGTGCGAAGCCAAAGATGCTAAAACTTTACCGCCAAGAAGCATCATTCGAAAACATTACGGTGTTGCAAGATGATCGTTACGAAACCCGTTCAATTACCAAGTTGTGGCTAATGACAGTGCTCTGATGGGGGTCAAGGTACGCGAATGAAGCATAACAATCGCGGAGTGCGACCTAACTGTGATAATATCAAAGATGCCGACGTGTTGCATCAAAAGAAATGGGGATAAACAAACGTCAAAGGAGAAGTGCACCATGCGAACAAATCCATAAAAAAACGGTCTTGCAGTCTGTGTCCAAATGTGTCTACACGCTCTGTAGACACGATCTCTGCAAAACTGTGACTATACAATAGTGAAAATGAAAAAAACGCGGGACAATTTGGAATGAGTCGAATTCAGCTCACGGTGGCCGAAAACAGGGGAAGTGGCGTTCTTATCATTCAGAAGTCACCTACAATATTGTTTTGATCGGTAGTCCAGAAACCCCAGGAACTAAAATGCAGCGCAAAAACGAGGTCACCCTCGTTGTAATCTCATCACAATACGGCAATGTTCACGTAAGCGTTGGCTTGAAGAGGTGCAATCTTCTGGATGACACATTGCCCGCATTACAGCGCTCTTACGGTCCTCGCCATCGTTATTATGGTTTTTCACGGAAGTCAAACGCCCACAGGAACATCCACTATACGAGCATGTCTTTGGAGACTTCATAGTGCCAAGTTAGCAAATTTTTGATAAAAATACATGAGGGAAGATTTGAGTGTGCATAAGTTCAGGTGCACCTCAAAGGGATGACGCAGAACATTGATAGACTGAAGCGACGAGACCCGGATGCTGTAAAGCAAACATGTGAAGCTTTTAGTGTCCTCCAAAATTCCAAAGTGTCTTGCGTCGCCGTCGTAATACCTCCGTCTACTAATATTATCATCACTCCCACAACTGCTATGACTGTTTGAACAGCGCGTAAGGCGTGGAAAGCACTCAATCGCTGAATCATCCCGTCGCCCGCCAGCAGCTTCGTCGATGTTCAAAAACGAGACGAATGAGTGGGCGAGACAAGACAAGGTCGGGGACATCTGCAAAGCTTGCAGTGCAAACGTTGAGACGAACCCCGGTGAAGGCGTTTCGTGGTAGGAACCCAGAAAATCGGTGATGTCGAACTGTCTCTGGGTTGTTGGCACTTTTGTTTGTACTGTGAGCGATGCTGTCGCATTAGACGCTGGCGTCCAGTTCTGGGGCACGTGGTCACATTTGTGCTTTGCATAAACCACTGCTGCAGTGTCTCGAGCGATTTGTTCCTCATAGGAAGTGGTCGAGGGATGATGATGTTTTGCTTCTTGCGTGTGAGTGCGTGTTAGTCCCTGATCTGTACATAGCATTGTCGTTTCCTTTTTTTAATTCAAGTGAGACTTTTGCTTGAAGTAGTTAAACTCTGCAAATTCGAGTCCTTATTGTATTCTAGCGCATTTTCTTCCAGGTATGAAATCTTTCACTGTGGTGGCCTTGTGCCTCCTAGCTGCCATGTGCTCCGCACAGGAGAAGCCTAAGGGACCGAAGGTCACGGACAAGGTACTTCAACATTGTTTGACAAGTATGGTTTTATGAGCGGTATTATTCTAGGTGTATTTTGACATCACCATCGGAGACGAACCCGCTGGTCGCATCGTCATTGGTCTGTTCGGAAAGACCGTTCCCAAGACGGCGAAGAACTTCATCGAACTCGCTAAGAAGCCCAAGGGAGTAAGTGCAGTGCTGCTGGTTCTATTTACATTTACCCACCTACAGGAAGGCTACACCGGCAGCAGCTTCCACCGTGTCATCAAGGACTTCATGATCCAAGGAGGAGACTTCACTAACGGTGATGGAACCGGAGGACGCTCAATCTACGGAGAGAAGTTTGCCGACGAAAACTTCAAGCTGAAGCACTACGGCGCCGGATGGCTGAGCATGGCCAATGCGGGACCTGACACCAACGGGTCGCAGTTCTTCATCACTGTCAAGAAGACTTCCTGGTTGGACGGACGTCACGTCGTTTTCGGCAAGGTCCTCGAGGGCATGGATGTCGTGCGGAAGATCGAAAATAACCCAACGCTTGCTGGAGATCGCCCTGAGAAGGCCGTAGTCGTTGCTGCCTCTGGTCACATTGCCGTCGATACGCCCTTCTCGGTGGAACGGGCGGACGCCATTTAAGTATATTTGTGTCTTAATATTGATTCGTAATAAATTATTAGTATTTGCTCTGAGGGTTTCATCTGTACGACGTGGGCCCCCTGGTTCCTCATCGAGTAGTAACGGTGGGACCAGCAAACTTTCACTTTAAATCATCATTTATTTGTAAAGATCTCTGACTACAATAGATTTAACGAGTTTAAATGAAAAATGACCAGTTTAGCATCACTTAAAGCGGATGACCAGCTTCATGTCGGGAGTGGAATCATTGAGCTTGGAACGGAAGAGCTGAGCATGCTGCCAGCTGTTGCCCCCCTCGAAGAAGACTTGGATGTCTACGTGTTCGGCGGAGCCAACGTTCTTCAGGACGGCTTTACCCTCTTCTTGTGGAATGCGAACGCAGAAGTCACCACAACACGCGGTTGCAGTGACACGGCCGTTCTCGAACGTACACATACCCTTGAGATCGATCTGAAACGATACGGTATGTCTAGAAATAATAAGACTAGACAACAAACCTCAATTTCGTCAACGGGAAGACCGTTCAGGTTGATTCTCCATGCGATTTCGGCATTTTCGCGGCCTTCCTCTCGTGCCAAGTAGGCCATGTTCCAGTCGTTCTCAACTTTCCGGATAACGCCATCAACCTTGAACGCTTGCGATGCGAATCCCATCGAGGTTGTCCTCTCTGGCTGGTCGCTGGAGTATGTGTCCGCTGTGACACTGTAGTTGACGGTGAAGATCTTGTTGGACACATCGTCTTCCGTAGGACGGATTTCGAAAGGAACGAATTTTGCACTAGAGCCGTCTTCGCCTCTTGCGTGGGTCCAGTTGATGTCACCACTGACGCGGCCTTGGTTCTGTTGGGCATTGTCACGGAGCTGGAGTTGTGGAGTCATCAGTTCAACGATCTCGCGAATTCGACGACGGAGGAGTTCGTCTTGGCGCTTCGCATTCGGCTTTGACTTTGTTCGCTGGCGGTTGCGAAGTTTCTGAAGAATGAAATAAGATTTTCAAAACTTTAAAAGAATAAAGGAATGTAACAGTAATCGAGCCATCCAATGATTGCAACTTAACGATGTGGGCTACATTCGTGCCCACAGTAACTCAAGCATTATAAGTTGAAATCCCCTTTAAATGATGTACTTACTGAAATGAAGTTGGCGAGAACATGCTCACGGACATGCTTCCGACGGCGTAGGACGGCCTTGTGGGCAAATGTGTACCTCCACGTGACGTCCCTTACATCATCGATGCCAATGGACAACACGTAGGTGAGCTGTTTGCCCCAGCCTCTCTCGTAGAGCAGCGGGGTGTCCACAACGGCCTCACAGGGGTCACAGTGAACCCAACGATCGAGCCGACTTGACCAGATCTCCACCCAAACGTGGTCGGTTCTGTCGACGACAATTCTTGTATCCAGTCCCATCGCAATGCAGCACAACGCGAAGCAATTCGCCCATTCCCCGCAACGTCCCTTTCTGAAGGCGATTTTGTGAGATGAGTACCGTACACCTCCATATAGCTTACCTAGTTTGTAGGAGTTTGACGGGATCGTTGTACCGAGGAAAACGGACGTCACATTTGCACGCGTCGCAGAAATAGAGTTCGACACGGGAAGCCTTCTCATTCAGTTCTTCTGGCAGCGGTTCCGCAGGACCAGTCTCTCTGACGTGCTCGTTCGTCTGGCAAGTATGGCATTTGGGTTGGTTCACCCACTCGAAGAACTCATTTTTGAACCACCGTGCCAGCGATTCTACCAGTCTAACCTCGTCAACGACGCCGTTCAGAGTCGCTTCCGAACGGATTCGCTCTGAGGGAATAAGTGAAAGAGCCTGCATCTGAGCCACTTCGTCGAGATACTCGAACATCTAGAGAAGAGGGTTACTGTGGTATACGGTAGCCTCACTTACGCGATCGGCATAAGGCACAAAAGAGCTTAACCATTGGCGTTCGTACTGGTTCGCAGCATTTGCATTGGCAATCCGGAGACTCTTCCGATTTCCAGGCTCGATCCGTGAGTCCAGATCGTTGACTCGACGTGTCAGCTCATCTGGGTTGTAGCCGGAGAAGCGGCCGATTTCTTGTGCTTTGTTGATGAAGATGAAGGTTGGCAGTGCGGACACATTGTAGCGTTTTACGGCATCTAGGAAGTAGATGATTATCGGATTGTTTTATAGGCCTTTTAATGGAGAGAAAGTGCGCCAACAAGGAGAACAACTTGTAGAACGTCTTGTGAAGACCGAGCTATGTGTTACCAGACCTTTTTTAACGTTTTTTTTTCAAAACAATTCTATAGATATGTGAAATCCATTATCCAGCGACAGCTTTTCTCTCTCCGAGGGATATCCAAAATCCTACCGTAACCCTCGGCTGATTACTAAGAAAAAGGGCCGCAAGGAGTCATTTTAATTACTTTAACGCACCATACTGTTCTGTTCTGGAGGCTTTTGTCAGTTTTCGTGGGACTCTACCAATTATCAAGTCGAGCCACACGGTATTTCAGAGAGACAGTGTGTTCGCACAAACCTGGACAAACATCAGCGTTGATTCGCGCGAAGATGACGTCCTTGTACTCAGTCGCCAGCTGGCCGAAGATGGGTGCCATTCGGCGGCATGGATCGCACCAGAGAGCCGCAAAGTCCAAAACGATAGCGAGATCGTCGCCAGTGGCGTAGATTAGCTTGACGAAGTCGTCGTCCGAGAGCACGTCGTACACCGACATGTTCCACTCTGCAAAGTTCCAGACAACGAGTTCTTGAGACGTCTAAAGTCGCGAAAAAAAAGACGTCGCGTCACGTGAGCGATCGAATTCGATTGGAACCAATGCCCAGAAACAGAAGTGATGACGGGTTCGGATACTGGCCGGGAGTCCCGGCACGAATCGCATGTGTGATTAAGGGAAGAGTGATGGTCGCACTTCTTTGCTTCTTGGTGGTTTCGCCACCTGGTGGGGGTATTTTCATGGATTCACACCACGAGTCCGATTCGGCGACCATGCTCCTGGCAACTAGATGACGAGACTAATCGCACGAGATGGAGGACGTAAAGGATAAAAAGCGCAGCATCTAGCGAGAGAGGCGTTGTAAAACATCGTTGTTACACATTTTGCGTCGTTTCGATGTAAATGATCTTAATGCGCTGCCTAAAACTGCGATTTGGTCTTAGATTGCAGATCGCGTTGCTGGCTTTCGTTTATTCATCATTCTGCATTCGTTATTGTGACTTCTGACAGTGGAAAGCTATAAAGAAACAGTACAGCACTCAAACTACTATAGGAAAACGTATATTACTTTTATCTACCCAGGTCATCTATTTCCAGAACCGAAGATATGTCTTCGGTACCTATACCAAGGCGCGCTCAAAAAGCACAAGAAACCGGGGAAGAAGACTGGGAGAACCATCTGATTATCCGATTCCCGGAAGATGTGGCGCCTAAGGTGGCGAAGATGATAGCGGACAGCGGCGGTGAAGCTCCTATCGGCCAGCTCCATCAGAAGCTCGAAATCAACATGCAGCCCGAGATCCGCAATGGAACTGTTCGCTTCGACGGTCAGCTGATGTCCGCCAAGGTATACGATCTCCCGTGTCTCAATGAGGTAAACTTTTGCTGTCGTAGTATGGTCTTTGTAATATGGCGTCTGTAGGTGGTAAAAACAATCGACAACAAGAACGTATACAAAGTGGCCGACCTTTCTCAGATCATCATCTGCTCGCACGACACCGAGGATCAGTTCGAAATCGCACCAGTGCAGAAGGAACCCGTTGTGCCCGTTCAAGGAGTCGATAACTCGCGGAAGAAGGAGAAGCAGTTCCAATACCCACATGGTTTGACGCCACCCATGAAAAACGCGAGGAAGCGCCGTTTCCGAAAGACGAAGAAGAAGAAGTACGTAGACGTCCCAGACGTAAGTGTTTCAAATAAGTGTATTCGTAAAAATATGCTGGAAAAGAAGAAACTGTTCCAAGAGATAGCTGCTGTGAGTAGCATCCATGTGCACGAGGCATCTCTTTAATTCATTATTACCTTCAGTTGGATAGAGAGCTGAAACGACTGTTGCGGTCTGACATGGAGGCAACCACCGTCAAGTGGGAGGTGATCAACACCGAAGAAGAAACTAGCAATAATGCGGAGAAGAAACCTATAGCCCCTATACCCTCCTCCCAGTCAAACGTGTCCCTAGACATAGAAGCCGAACAGAGCGCAGCAGAAACCTCCGACCTGAAGGAAGAAGATGCCGAGGCAGACGAAGAACAAGAGACCAACATCTACCACGATCTGCTAGGAGCGCTGAGCAGTAGCTCTGAAGAAGAAACCGAAGCAGATGATATCGAGAAGTTGTAAATAGTTATCGTTTTTAAGTTATCCGTCGTGTTTGGGGACATTCCCCACATGTGTTTTGTCAGGTTTCCGTGAAATAATAATTATTCTTAACCGTATTTCATTTGTTTACATATAGTTGGGAATGTATAACAGCTTGGACCAGATCATGGCAACTAGATTCCATTTACGGAGGGACAGCTGTCCCACAGGCGCCTGAAGTACTCAACAGCGGTAAGAGGTACTCAACATCAAAGAAGACATTGACAGAGCGGAGTAGACGTAGTCTGGAATAGCGACCGTCTTTTTGTACCTTAGGGTCTCACTATCCACGCTCAAGCATTTTGGCAAAGGGCTTGCAAAAACAAAACGCACTTTCATTGTACTTTAATGTCTCACTCATGTTTACGTGGTTGTTCTACGTCAGATGGATCCGGCATGCTCCTTCGATGGAGGTGAGTACCATCAGGTAATCGAAGAAGGCGCTAGAGATGCGGCCTACAGCTTCTACACCTACAGAGCGCCGCAGAAAGGTCCGACTTGAAAGGAGAGGCAGGTGAAGAACGAGCAGTTACTCCCACCAACTGCTTGAAGTATTGTACACGTTGGTAAGAATGCCTTCGCAACAGAGCTTTTTATCAGTTTATAGCAAAATAATGGGACACGAGAACAATGAGAATTCTTGACTGTCTTCCATCTTATTAACTTCGGGGATGCAAGAGCTGGTTGCAACTAAGAGCTTCGGGAAACAGATCATGATAACTAGCTACAGGGATGTAATTGGCGACTATAACTTTCCCGGAGAAATATCGCCCGTGGAGGTTCTGCACCGCTTTCACGGCCACATTCACGGAAGGGCACTTGACAAAAACATTTCCATCCTTGGAGGCCTTGTCGACGTGGATATGGTAGACGCCGCCGAAAGCTTCGCACTGATCAATGACGTCGTCTCGGATGTCCAAGTCCCATTCAGGTTCGCTTTCAGCAGTCGGGTCAAACATGTTGGTCAACATGAAGCACTGTGTGGCCATGGGGGGACCACCTTCGACTTGCTGCTGTTGCTGAAGGACCTGTTGGGTGCTCTCTGGAATCTCCAGTCCCGATCCCTTAGCTAGGTTGGCCATCAGCTGAAGACGACCGCTGGCGTTCAAGCTCTCCTTCTCGTCGTCCAGACGCTCTTGCTCACGCGCTCGTTGGTAATCTTCTTCGTCCACTGCGGCGACCTTAATGTTTCGTCCGGCAAGTTCGAAACCGTTCAGTTGTTCGAGGGCACGTTTCCCATCCTCGGCGTACACATAGGTGACATACCCATGTCCACGCGAAGCTCCGTTTCTATCCTTCACAACTTCACAACCATCGATCTAAATGAATTACAGTAAAGCAATGATGCCTTTGGAGGTCTAGGACTACCTTTCCAAATGGTTCAAAGATGCCATTGAGCATGCTGTTTGTGATGCTGGGGTGGAGCTGACTAATCTGTAAGCGAAGGTTTCCGTTGTCGTTGATAGGGCCAAGTCCAATGTTGCCACCGACAGTCCCGTTGGCTAGACGATTGCGCTCGGCACATGTCTGCTGAATAACCAGAGGGGCACCCAACAAGTTTTGACCGTTAAGGGCGAGCGAAAGAGGAACAGCTTCACGCTCCCAAAACTCCACGTAAGCGATACCCTTGGAGCGACGGGTCTTCGAGTCTGTAATGATGCGGACATCGCGGACGTGGCCAACACTCGAGAAGAATTCTTCAAGATCGCGAGGACGCGTTTGGCGAGCGATCTGCAAAATAAAGATGGTGCGCTCGTCGCGCTCCTCAGGAGTCATGTTAGTTGGAGCGTTTGGAGGAGGTGAACGACGGGCGGTGAAAGGCATACTGAAAAAGAACCTCCTTATCCAGATTGTAATCCGAAGAACTTACACATCGCGTCTCTCGGGTCCTGGTAGGCGTCCTCCGCCACCGCCACCACGAGGAGGGGACCGGCGCGGTGGACGACGATGGTCAATGAAACGGGGGCGCTCATGGCTTCGAGAGCGGGAACGGCGCCGACGGCGGCGATCCGGCGATCGGGATGAGCGACGTCTGTAACGATCTCGTGAGCTGAAAACAGTCGATAAGTAGGAGGAACCAATACCGAAACAGTAAGATGGGAATTTCCGATAAATGACAATAGTGTGCGTTGTGCACTAAGGATACCTCGTCAGAGACGTCGGAAGATTCGTCAAATCATCATCACAACTATTGAACCACACGCTTAAAAACGGTGTCTAAATTCGGAAACAATAAATATAATGGCGACAATTTCCGGAAGCAGTGTGGAAACATTCCCGAAATAACATGAACTTACCGTGAGCGAGAGCGGCTGCGACTTCTCCGGCGGCGACGGTCGCGATCACGCGAACGGGAGCGAGATCTAGAAAGATCAACACTTGAAGGTACTTTAAGCAGTCGAAATACTCACCTTCTACGTTTCTTGTCACGGCTTCGACTGCGAGAACGACGACGCGGACTCTTTGAATGGCTCTTGGACGGCTGTGCCTCTTCCTTCTCCTTTTCCTCAGGTCCCTCACGCTTGTCGAGAGCCTCGTCCAGAAGCGCGTCAACGTCGGGTTCAGCCATCGGGATCCTTAAAAGGCAAAATTTACCTTAATGCCAACAGCAAACGGGTGTGAATATATTGCGAAAAAGCAAGGCGACCGCGCATCGCATGGCGGTTAAAAGAATGTTCGGGCATCGCTTGCCGCCCAGGTTCAGGAACATCGTGGGGGGAATCGGACCAAATTAGAAGAGGACGGAGAAATCGCGATTCACTAGGAAGATATTTTAGAGGTGCAGAATCTCCGAAAATACATCGAAAAAGAACTTCTGCGTATTGGGGTTGACATCAATGTCATGGATGCTCGTTTGTACACGTTGTAGACATGTTCCCTGCAGAGTGCAAGGTCTGTCGGAGGTTATTATTTTGCTGTTGCCAGGTTGAACTCCAAATTGGACAAAAAACGGATCTTTATCGGGCTTCAATATGCGTCACAAATACATCAGAAATAACTAAGAAACCACACATTGTTCTCCCTGCACCTGTGAGCGCATACTCCACTGCTTCAGCTCGGCCTCTTCCTTGGTTACCTTATCCAGTAGCGATTTCTCTTTCTCTTCGAGCTCGACGATCTTCTTGCGAAGCTCCAGCTTCATCTCGTTCCTGGAACTCCCGTAGTTTTCAGTTACGATAGGGAGAATTCAACTCACCGTGCTACAAGGTTCTTCTGGAGGGCCTCCTTGAGACGAATGGTCTGCTCGACGTTCTTCTGCATTTGTTGGGTGTCCGACTGCAGCATAGCAAGAAGCGACTCGAGTTCTTTGACGCGTTCTTCTCCGACGGTAGAGCTCTGCTCCAGGAGTGAGCTGAGTGAAGCGGAGCGTTGCGCCGCCAGATCGGTACTGAGATACTGTGTGCGATCAAGGTTGAGGAGTGTTGTGCTCAGCTCAAGCTGCATTGTCTGCACGTTCTCCACATTCCTCACTCGCTCGCTCTTCCAGACGGTCTTCGCTGACTCTCCAGGGAGCAGTTCGACAGCCTGTACGATAAGCTTGTGGTGCGGATTGTAGCGGTTGCCCACTAGTTCCACAAGTATCGTCTGGAGAAAAAGAACCTCCATCATCATACCCCATCATCATATCAGACCTACCGTAGAGGGTGTGGAACTGTCGAGCATTCCAGAGTTGGGACAGACACAATAGCGAGTTGGCGCATTTGTGCGAATTCGCCAAGCGATCACCTTCTCGCTAGCCACATTGCGCCCGATCACGAGCTCCTGACGCGCATCTGTGGGTTGCTCCACATCGAAGCAGATCAGGGTCTGGAATCAAAAGGTACGGGGCATCTAGGAGGAAGGTTATACCTGATCGAGACTTATGAGCTGTTGAGGTGCAATCACCGGCTCGTTGTTCGATTCGACCGCCATTGTTCGGTCTCGAAACCGAAAATGCTACCCGAGCCCGGACTAAATGACACTTTGAGTGCAAGCTGTCTGCACTGACATGCTGTTCAGACAGTCTCATAGAGCCTATATATACCCAGTTTGACTACCCGTCCATCAGATCACTGAGTGGCCGCACTCCTGATCTGTCGACGTTTACCTGCACACCGCGAACGAACCCAGGAGAATGGCTCCTCAGAAGCAAGGCCGCAAGTCCATCGCCCCCGCTAGGAAGAACGCCGTTGGAGGCTCCAGTCGCAGCCGACGCTCCAGCCGTTCCAGCCGTTCCGCATCCAAGTCTCATCGTCGGACCAGTTCGGTGGCGAAGTAAGGCGTCCCTTTGCAGTGTAGTAATTTCAACGCATATTTCTCAGGAACAGCAAACGCAAGTCGCAACCGCCGACCGCCGCTCTCCGCGCATCCGTCCCACCGTAAGTTGTTTCACTCGTCACCCACTGCTTACAACAAGTGTTTCAGGAGGTCCCGTAGATCGTATGCTTCTACGAATCCTCTCAGTGTCGACGGTCCCATAACCCGATCGCGCGCCAAGGCTTTGGGCTTGAAACTCTTCACTACCAAAATGCTTGAACAACAGTTCAGCCGCCGCACTACCATCGGTCGGAAGTCCATGGCTGCGCGCAAGTCCATGGCCGCTTACTAAAAGTTGTACCTAAGTTATTGAGTGTATATGTTGTGCCTGTGTTAATAAAAAAATAAAATAAAGGTATTCCTTTAAAAACGGTGAGCAAAGATACATCAACTCTTCTACTTTAAGGTCCATAGTATGGACCTTAAAGTGGAGAGCCCTTGGAAATTATCCATTGAGTACCATATGATCGGACCTTTGCGGCAGATAAGATGTACACCTGGAAAAGAACATAAAACAGCCCTTGTTGACTCGTTTACTTTAAGCTCAATCACATTTACAGTTAACACATCGACTGAAAGAACTGGAAAAATTTACAGTTTGAGACTTAGTTGCCGAATGGGGAGTCATCGCCCGATTCGTTTATCGATGACTCTTCTTCCTCCTCCATTTGCTCGTCAACTTCTGCCATCTCTGCAACCGCTGCGAAGTTAGGAGTAGCAGGTTCTCCTGGCCGGCGTTGAGGTGTTTCTTCGTCACCATATCTTCTCTCTGATAGCACTGAATGGTGTTGGTCGCCCCGAGGATCAATGTCCTGCGCCCAATTCAGGTTGAGCTGTGCCAAGTGTTCATTGTCCTTCTTCTTTAGCACGCGACCGATGAGACTGTAGATGTTCGGCTCATCCGGAGAAAGTTGTCTCAAGATCCTCAGAACCTCGAGGGCCTCGTTGTACTTTTGTAGAGTGAAGAGGTTCTCGGCGTAGTGATAGCGCACGGCGACGTTGTCAGGATTCATCATAAGCGCTCGTTGCAGGATTCTGTCGGCCTGCATGGAGTAGAACAAGTAAGGTAACGAAGTCCAATTTTGGGTCTCACCTTCTCGGGATTTCCTAACCGCTGTTCAACCTTAGCCAGCTGGCACAACAACACTGTGCTATTACGGTTTATGGCAATGGCTTTCTGGAGCATCTCCTGCGCCTTTCCGTTCTCCTCGCGCTTGAAGTGCACAAGGGCCAGACCGTAGTAGGCGCGGTAGTCATTGCGACTGTACTGCAACGCCGTGGAGAAGGCGTCTATGGCACGTTCCGTCTGGTCGATATCGATGAGTTCGTGTCCCAGCAGTGAGTAGCCGTACGCGAAGCGAGGGTTGATGCTAGTGGCCCGGCTGAGGCACTCGATGGCGTTGTCGTGCTTCTTCTGCACGCTGAAGCAGTTGCCGTTGACACACCATGCTTCGGCAGTGTCGTCCATGTCGCCCATGACTGTCTTGGCCAACGCCGATAGTGCGTGAGCGTCCTAAGAGCAGGAAGCTACATATTTGCTGAAGACGCCGACTCACCTGAAGATGCCACAGAGCTGTGCTGAGGATCTCAAGACCGTTGGGGAAGAACGGGTATCTTCTCCTGTACTCTTGCATTATGGAGACGACCTCCTTGTACTCGCCCAACTCGAACGCTGCGCGGGCTTGCATCTCCAGCACGAGCGACGTCTTCTGGAACGACGGCGGGAATCCGAGCTCCAGGGATCTCTTCGCTTTATCGCTTTCGTATCGTGATAAGCAGCGTTGAACCACCGATATTCTTGTGAGGTAGTCAATGACGTCCACTGAAATAATAAGCCCTTCGTTTGAATTAAAAAGTCAGTCTTACTAAAGATGGGAAACTCTGAAGCAGCCTTCTCGGGGAGGTTCGAGCGCTCGTCGTGCCAGTCGGCTACTGGCTTTGCACCAAAATCATCATCCAAGATTATTTGATTCTCGTCATTGGGTCGAACCCCAAAGGACGTGGATGGGTCGATTACAATTGGCATTGTAACGGCCACGGGGCTCACGATGAACTCTTCTGGTTGCTGTCGATTGGACGCCACGAGCGGCGCACCCTTCTTCGTGTTGCCTGGACCAAACTTCTTCGAGTTTGACTTCAAAACGCTTGGAGTGCTGGTGGAGTTGATCGTCTTCATACGGTTCTTAAACGACGCGTTAACGATGTTCATCTGCTTGACCATGTCGCTGTTGGAAGAGCGCGCAGAGGAGGTTGAAGCACGAGTACGCTGGAACGAAGGAGAGTTAAGGAGTCTCAAAGGACTACTTCAGAAATGAAAAATCCACTTCATTGGCTAAGTAATTACCTTCTTGGAGTCATCACGCTCCTGGAGGGCGCTAGACTGACGGGTGGGGATGCGGCGAGGAGCCATAGTGGTGGTGGGTTGAGCAGGAGTGGAAGCGGCCTTCTTCGATGAATTCGACCGGGTAAGTGGAGTGACTCCCTCTTTGGCACGAGAAGACTTCGTGGAGCTAGCAGCCGATGATGGCCGTTCCGCCGACGCCTTCCGCAGTCGCTTTGAGTTTTCTTGCTGAGTGACGAACTGCTGTTTAACCTCGTTGAACTGATCGACAAGTATTCTGGCAATGTCTTCCGGGCTGCTGTGGTTTACGTCGCAGAATCCTTTGATTGTCGAATAAATAAATGGATTTTCTTTGACCGACAAGCGGAATTCATTCCCAGCAGCTTTCTCTCGTGTACTACCCGTTTCACTGAAATAAATAGAGGTGTAAGAACTTCCAGCGAGAATCGGCGACTTACACTAGAATCTGTGCCAGCAAAAGATGAGCCAAAGGTGAAGAAGGAGTTCCTTGGAACGACCTGTGGAGTTCGACCCGATCTCGAACCCGCGGTTCGCACAAAGCGGCTTTCGCATCATCGTGCCTGCAAAATAAACGCGTTGAGTTCATGGACAGCAGGGAATAACATACTGTGCGATCTCGAAGCAACTTTTCGCATATAAGTAGCGAATTCGCGCTGACGGCAGCTCGCTCTTGGTAAGGAGCGCGTGGACGGCCTTGTAGCGCCGTAGCAACATTAAACATTTGACGTAGATATGTAGAGATTCTTCTGAGTTAGCTGAAACATTGTCAATGTAACAAAGCACCAACGACAAATTTAGCTTACCGTTTGCATGGTAACTTTCCGCTAAGACTAGCGCGTCGGAGAAGAGCATATGCTCTACCAGGTTTGAGATTATAGCCTCAAGAGGCTCGGTTTCACCAACCATGGGCTCCCTGCAAGTACGATAAACCTGTGTGATGGACTGTACCCACGATTAAACAACAAATTTGACCTTAGCGGAGAAGAGGTCAATCGCGGACAAATCGATCCGAAAAACAACGTAAACAGCTGAGTAGACGTGTACGAGGAGACGAGACGTCTGCTGCCACCGCAGCGTCCCAGCAGGCGCGTGAGCGAGAGGTCGGTGCACAGCGTTTCATACGTCCAGAAGTCTCCCACCACGAAGAGAGGTTATAATTTTTACGTGGTTTTCATGGAAACCGTGTTTTAGAACATGGAGTGCTTCGGAGCCGTTGCCACGCAATTCATGCCTATATTTTCTAGACGTTTCCAGTATGTTCTTCATCATAAGTTGGACGTAAGGATGAAGCATCTCCCCTCTGCCGATCGATAAACATATTGAGCCCAGGGAATTTAGCTCTTTTTGTGAACACTTTCGGCGATGGTTCTAAAAATCAAGCCAGAAAATGTATCTTCTCGCCCATCTTCATATTTTTCTGAGATGGCTGTGCGAAGTAACATAAAAAAGTATGATGTAATAACATATGCTTATGCGTAATCTTAAACGCAAGTGTCTTTCCCGATTTAATAAGAGATAAGCGGCTTTGTTAAGGTAGGCAAAGCACCTCATGGTAGATTATATGAAGTCGTCGGTGTAAGCGACAACGATATTCTGTGGGCGTACAAGCATTAGGTACGTGAAGCACACAGTACGCATAATGGAATGGCGGGATCAATCAGCAGTGTCGCGAGATGTAAATAGGGTGAAAAGCCTCTTACATATCGCATCTTTCCATGAGATTGGCGCTCATAGATGGCCAATCCGGAAGGTCCAATTAGTGAGATGTGCCCTACAAACTTCTACAACCCAGATCTGATTCGACGGGATGGCGGCGTCTGACCACAACAGGAAAACATAAGCATCTCAATCCGAGATGGCCAAATGAGGAAGTGAAAATACGAATCGATACATTCGAATAGTAGAATGGAGGGTGGAATAGTGGATATGATAGATACGTGAAATCACATCAGAAGAAGCCATAAATCCCTGATCGTTTAAAGGACACAGTGGGCTTAAGACTCGTCACATCTCCCGGAAAAATAAAAGGTCATTCGTGAAAAATCGATGATTTGACGGAAGCATATGTACGGAGGACGACATATTAAATCCGCAATTAAAGGCGCCATCCTAAGGCCGAACTAATCCGGAATAATCATTGGTGATCCGACGCTCAAGACAGTTTGGCATCAGGCTATGGACGTAAGCGAGGGATTAGCCGTCTATGCAAGATTTAACTTGATAACGGACTATCCGGATATTGGGAAAGGGCTTGGGAAATCTTTAAAAGAACTGTTGAATGAAATTGGCCCTTTCCCAATCGCCGAATTTAAAAAAGAATTAGCTCCTTGTTACAAAGTAACACAATTTTAGTATTAGCTTACTCTTATTCAAGAATGATCGTTTGCTATCTGGTGTACTTTAAGCAACTAATAGAAATCAGATGATTTCTCACCTATATAGAGGAACGTTTGACCTAACCCTCAACACCGAACACAGGCAAAGCCCTAGATATAAGTCACCCTTATTGTTCTCGTGGGAAGGTGCGATCAGAGGCGGAAAGGGCAAGAGTAAGATTAAATTGAAGGAGCAAGGACATGTTGTTGACATGGTCCTTAATGCAAAAATAAACTGCAGATTTTGTTAGGTTTAAGTTTATTCACAGAAGCAATAAATGTCATTGACCCATTAAGGTGGTACTATTCAGAAGGTAGTGAGCATGAAATTGATTTCGCGCTAGGCACTAAAATGTGTGACGTAAGAGGTGTAACTCCCACGTCGTTTTCGGACATATAGTACTTAACTACTTTTGATTGATCGGACAAGAGAAAATTGAAGGTTCATATGTCTTAAAGGGACTTTCAGTCTTGACCTCTTATTTGTCCACATAGTCCGCCACCAAAAATGCCATCAAAATCCCGGACGCATCCCAAGAGAGATTTCACACCTCATTAGAAGAGTGAAACACGAAATAAAAACAACAACATGGACGCTTCATCTCGACAGAAAATTGCCCCTCAAAAGAATACTACTTTAGCCTCGCTTTTTAATATTTTTATGAAATCCACATATAGAGGTTAATTTGTCTCGAAAACACTGCGAAACGGTTAGGTTCGAGATTCACGGTGGTGTGGCGCTTATTTTTTGACGAGAGATTCGAATCCGGCTACCGTAGGCTCCGGCGCGGCGGGAACACACGATCGATCGCATTGCGGGCGGTCGGTGGGCGGCGACAGAGCGCGTCGCAGATGCATCGTCAATCACCTGATTAGACGCCGGCGCGTGCGGGTGCGCTTGCTGATAACGGAGCGGCGGCGGCCCTGTCCTTACGCGGCGAAGGATCTCGGACGGCATTTGGTGTGGATAGTCGCGGCGCGACAGGTCGTGTCTCAACATTGTCTACTCCATGCTTTGTCCTTATAGACTGGTCAGCATATGTCTGCTCGTCCACGTCCACTTGCGTCCATTCATGTCTCTCAACTGTCTGTCTGTTTACACTGTCTCGTATTGCAGTCTGTGGGGTATGCCCGTCGCTCCTGTACGTGCATATCGATCGATTGATTTCGACATCGCGATTTCACAATATTCCGAGCACGCAGTAAACCATCTGGATATTTCAGAAACTCCGTGTCTTAACTCCTTCAAATCTACGACAATGATGAAAATGATGAATAATAGTAGTAGTAGTAATTCCAAATCGTCGACGTAAGTTCCTATGGCCTCTAAGATCATCTCTAAAATGGCATCTTTTCAGTCGACCGTGTACAGAAGCGACGTGTTGTTCCTGACGTCCCTTCAAGGGAATATGAACAGAACTACGATTCTTTGCTGGGTCTTGTACGAGGTAAGGCTTTCCCCCTATTTTCCTATCTTACCGTACCCCTTTAGGTGTGAGCGATAAGTGGTGCTGCCACATGCCGGAGAAGGACACGATCGCGCTCTTCCTTCCGAGCAACCAGGAGTCGTCGCTGCTCTCCCGTGAGCAGTTCGTCAACCTGCTCGAGTATTGCGAAGACGAGCTCAACTGCAAACGCGTCCTCGCCTGCTTCGATAAGAACGCGATCGATTCCCGACACGGCATTCCGCGCGCTCTCAACTACATTGGCTTCAATGTCCTCGCCCCCGAACACTACCCAGCAGGTATCGATAGCTCTACTATCTTTGCTATGGTGTATAATATCTAAAAATCTCCAAAAAAATCGCCATACCATAACCATTATCCTCTCATGTGTTTTTAACTTCTATCTTCCCGACATCTCTCGTAAACTTCATTATTTAGTTGTGATCTTTTCTTTATATGTCATGTTCTTCCCTTTGTGTATTTGCATCTTGTGCTGATTTATAAAGTTCTAGATCATGATTACGTGTCTTACATCACATTTGACTTTTCTTCTGTGTAGGAAGTTTGTTAAGGGGACTTATCGGTCATGTGACAAGGGCTGCTTACAAGTCAGGTGGGGCTGTTGACATCACCGGGGACCGATGGGCAGTCCGGAAGAAGTGATAGCGCTAGCAAACTACACGGGTTGCAAGTTCCCGCCTTTTGCGAAGGCGTCTAACAGTTGGTTCTGAGAACTTAAAAAGAGTTCCTCATGAGGTTTTTGAACACTTGTAAACTTGATGACCCGACAAGCAAAATTTGATTAGATGACGTACAGGAAGGAGGCTGTCCAGTTCCTCACTTCACCCACAGAATTAGGTTACAGCTGTGTGCCGTTCGCCTTTGCATCTCATTCATATTTCGTTCTCAAAATTCAATTTCCTAAGGGGGTCTCCTTCTCCACCGATAAGATGTAAAAGAATTCAGGGGGTTTTTAGAGAGTTTACAGCAGCGTGACGTAAATATTATCAGTCATAGGGTTAACTGCTCTGTTATGCGGTGACAGGTGTTGTCGTTGAGGCGATGATGTTTTTGTTTCGCTGAACCCAAACTGGCTGAGCGCTACTTGGAATAGCAAACATTCACCTGTCTGAGAGACGGTTAGTGCAAACAGTTTTGTCTATTTTTGTAACCTAGACGTCGTCTTGTCTGCTTTGTTGTGCTCGACGGTCTAGCGCACCCAAGGAAAAGTCGCGCACTCCGACTCCCTGGAGACCTTTTAACAGAACGTGTTTTCATGGCTTTGAAAGTGAAGGACCGGAACGGAGATGCTGTCGGGGAACAATGCCGGGAATAATTGGTTCCAGTTACTTCTTTCGGTGAATGGGTTGCATTCTTGGAACGTGAGCAGAATTGTATAAATAGGCCTCCAGTGTTTACAGTGCAAATGGTCCCTGTTCGTGTAAGTGATGTTTTTGAGACTTAGAATTCCATTAGCGGTAAACGTCATTATTATAACATCATGTCTATAAAGCCATTACTATGACACCGCTTTAACATAATTATTTTTCATATTTCTAGGGGACTTTCAAAGAGCCCATAAGGAGATCCGATTTTTGGACTCTGCACTAACAGCATTTCAATAGAATTGCACAGAGCCCTAACCCAATTTTCGGATAAAGCGATAAACTCAATAGCTGGCCTTTGTGCACGTCACACAATCCACTTCTCCTTATCGGGACCCTCAGACCACTGGGAATTTGTGTAACCGATGAATTCATTGTTCTTCTACAGTACACACAATTGTTTCTCAAAGTTTTCATTGACTAAAATAGATCATTTTTCATAAATTACTCTCTCACAACCTTTGCCAAAACATACATACATACAAAAAAGTTATCACACAAAGTATTTGAGCGCAGATACGGTAAGTAGTTTCTCCACAAACAGATCGTCGTCCACTGCGGCTATATGCACTGAAATATCGTTCCTTAGCATTTGCACCTCTCCAATTCTGGCGCCTACCTGCTCTCCCAATCATCTGATGGGCGCGGGCCGAGTGGGAAAGCGAGTGCTGAACGGTGTAGCGGACGAGCGTCGTACGCTTCGGCGAAGACACCACGGATTCGCACAGATTGTTGACCACTTCGGCGTAGGCAACTCCCTGTGGACTTTTGTCCCTCTTGGCCGCCTTACATTGCTCCACGAGGGCCGAGTGGCCGGGGACGTAGAGGTCCTGGTAGGTCCCGACCAGCAGGACGTACTTGAACATCCCCAACGCGCCGTTCATGCTTAATTTGAAGAGGAAGGTGTCCCTGAAGTCGATCGCGTCTTGGAGGCATAGCTGTTCCAGAGATTGGGATTGTTTCCAGAATTGAACCAGGGCGATTCCTGAATGCTTATGTTATCACTTTGTTTCTCCAAGGGCTTGTTTTATTTTTTGTTCTGTTTGTCTTCCCTAGCTACACGAAACGCCAATATTTGTCTGACAAATTTGAAGCAAACTTTCGGTTTGCCTCCCAGCTTTGAAAATGAAAAAACTTTGAATAATTGGGGACTTCTCCGACACATCATCGCCTTAAGAAGTCCAACAAATCAAATATGGAAACCCTAGTAAACACTGACTTCTACTTCATATGTCAAATGATGTATCCGCCTTGGAAACCGGGAAGTCAGCTTAAAAGCTTCCGATAAAAACTGTTCCGTTCACTCCGTGTCCCCTTAGTCGTCCAGTATACGGTAATGCATTACCCCAGTTGGCCGCCCTCTGGTTGTAGAGCAGTCCGCAGTGGGGCGAGTTGAACGTCAGCAGAGTGTGCAGCTGCGGAATCAGCGGCTTCATCCGTTCCAGGCCGCACATCGCGCGCACAATGACGCCTCCCATCGAGTGTGCTATCATCCTAAAAACATGGTCATGTTTTCCCTTAGGTCTCGTGACTGCCCGGGGGAAATCAACTCCTGCTTCTTGTGCTCCCCTCCCCGACGACGTTATTTTTCATTTTTCGTCGTCGCAGCCGTTTCGGTCACATGTACTCGTAACCCTTATCACTACCGCCGACGTCAATCGATGACGCCCCCACCTTCTTCGCACCTCCAACGCCGGGGACTCACTCACGAGATTTTGGTCGGCGGGCGGTTCATGCCCTCGATGTGACGTTCTATCTCGACCAGGAGCCGTTCGGCGAGCACGTTGATGTCCAGCCACGTGTAGGTTTGGTTCCATTCGGACATCAGGAAACTCATCCGCGCTTCCGGCAGTGCCAGGCGGAGGTAGTTACGGTATGGGATGAGATCATCGGCGGCGCCTGCAACGAAAGCGGTTGTGACGATGGGAAAGGGAGAGGAAACGCTGCGGGCCGATGGAAAACAACTTTCAATGGACGTGTAAAAGACGTCTCTTAAAAGGGACCGTCAAGGGAGCCAGCAAAACAAGGTCTTGGTGAGCTCAGAAAGTGTCGGGTCCAGAGATTTGGCGTTGCAGAAGTGATACACAGGAAAGGATATGAGTGAAAGTCGCTAGTTTGATCAAAAATGTGCACCTTAACTGTTAAAGTGTAAATCTCTTTACTAATGAAAACCTTCCCAAACAACAAGAAGCTCCGATACAAACTCAATTGCGTAACTTTTGTTCATGATCGGTAAGGCTGGATAAAACTGACTATTTGTGAACTCCTTTGAATAGCACAGTCTTTGTAGACGCTTAATTTTTTCTGGTGTGTGCCTAAACATCGTCTTCTTTATCAATGGTAGTGATGTTCCACAGCTGCACATTGAGTGTATCTATGAATGACACTACTGTGCTTTGAAGAGGCACAAATTTATGATGTTGTGGCTTATAAAGGACAATTTCGTTAATAATGTAGCATGTATTGTAGTCCTTAGAAAATGACAGTAACTATAAGATTAATGATACTACGAACGATAGTCGTTCAAAGAGTTCAAATGCTCTGAACTGCGCAAAGGATCTTTGATGTCCTTGGTTGTTATCGACGTGCACAACCTTCGAAAATGGTTCCCGCGCCGAAGGTGGCTCATAAAATGGCGGCACGTCATCGGGTCGTAGTGGACTGCGACGATATGTTCGAAAAACAAATTAGCTCGTTTGTTATGTATTTTCAAGAATGCCGCACTTTCCGACTTCCTCGGGGGAACTCTGTTTTGTGAGCCTCGAAGATCAATCTTGAAAACATGACGCCTAGTGGGAGGCGATGACGAAGGAGACGAGATGAATTGAATAATTTAAATGCTTCCATCTATAGGAACCCTCACATAGTATCGCACGTCACTGTGTACGTGTGGGTGAGCACAGGTTTTCCTATTTACGACGACGTCGGTGAGTCATGGGATAGCGGAATAGGATAGTGTTCGGAAGGGGTCGTGTTATGCACGTAAAGGAGACAGTTGATCAACGAACATAGGGACAAGAGAGTGATCTGCAAGGTCCGATGGAAAGTATATGACGGGATAGGATTAAAGACGTGTAACCTCCATAAACGGGAGTTTATTGTTCCTCGAATTACAACCCCACAGAAGGCATTTGTTGTCTACTTTTCCTCGAACCTGACTAATAAAAACAGCTTTTAAGTGATCTGTTTACAAATCCGTGCTTACAGTTTTGTTCATTGTTGTGCCATTCAAATGGAAAGGTCGTCTTCTACAGAATCTCTAAAATCCGTCTACATCCCACACATAAACACGTCGAGTGAATCATAATCTGCTACCCACAGTTGAAGGATGAAGATGGAGATAAGCGAAATCATAAGTATGCCTATATCCTTAGCTCGATTTGAGCTTATTTTGAAGCTAAAGTTGACCCTCATTTTTAACTTCAATCCTCTTTTCGTGATAAGCAACCACAATTGAAGGTCCCGAGCTACTTTCGGTGCTCAATTGTCCATCAGCATGTTCCCTCACGCACCTTCCAGTCCGTGTATCAACACCACGAGGTGCACGTCCCTCCTCGGCCTCGGCAGCGACGAATTCCTGGTCGAGAAGTAGGCCTTCCGACAGGAGAAGCGCGCCGTGTCGCTGTGCAAGAAGCCGGTGTAGCCCAGCTGTGCGAGCGTCTGTCGGAACTTCTCCTTCTGTGTCACAAACTCGATGACACGACGATCCAGCAGCGATATGAGGTACTGTGTCCCGCTACGGTTCGTTCCAGAGAGACGCTTCTTAAGCGAACGCCTCTTTCCACGCTTCTCCTGTGACTCCTCCGGCTGCTGGAGCGACTCGACCGAGCTGTCCGCACTTTGGCGGGCCGTCGCCAATAGCAACGCCTAAAGACGGGGAGATGAGTGGCAGAGGGTGACGTCATGCCTGGTCGACGTTCTGAGCGATGTTGGCGACGGACTTCGACTTGTTTCCGGTGCTCATGGGAGGACTCAAGCCTCCTCCATTGGCCGGATGTGCAGAGAGTGCGTTCATCCGCTGGTCGAGGGTTTCGATGTCCAGGCGGATGGAGCTGCCTGGGTCAGTGGAACGTCGTTTCTGAAAGAATGGGAAAGCTGGTGAGGGGAGAATCCAGAGCAACAGAAAGGTATGGGATTTAAAAGGTTGATTCCCACGCCTAAAGCAGCGTTTTTTCGAAGAAGACAGATGGTTTCACCGTCATCGCTTTCGAGTCATGGATGGATGTCCTTCTTTTTCATCATCTATCTTGACTGTTTACAAGCAACGAACTACACGCACACTAATGCGCAAGGCTGACCTTAGAGTCGTGTGATACGAAAACACGTCTGACGGGGTGCACTTCAAATAAGACGCGTGGTGACATATGCATGTAACCACGATGACATTCTGTCGGTCCGATGAGGAAGGAACTGTGGTACAAATGGGAATAGATTTTGAGAACCTGAGGGACAAGACAGGCACTGCCTGTTCCTTTAGCTACTCATATCTTTTATATCTTTGCTTTCCAACAAAATCCGTTGTATTCCCTCAGAGTTCGACATCCTTGCTCTGGCGCCCTCTACTGAAAACATCCCCAAAGAACGAAAGCTTACCATCATTCGGTCGGCTCCAATTGTGAGGAAGGCGTCCGAGTCACAAGCCTCATCGCCGTAGGCGATGCCGTCGTCCTCCCTCCCGGTGCACTGGAGTGGAAGACAGAATCCCCTCATGATGGCAGCCGAACGACTCGACCTCCTCGAAGACATCGGCTCCCTTCCGGGAGAGTCGAGATCCTCCGTTTCAGTGCATGTAATCGAAGGTACCGTGTGATGGGTGTCGGAACGAGGGGATTCGTCGTCGACGGAGGGGAGCCGTCCTAAGGACGATGGAAGGAACCGTTCCTCCGAGATGAACGTCCTGAAAGGAGCATTGAATCACGGTTTTCGGAGCCCGGAGGTACATGTTGTTGTAGTCGGGATCGCCGTCCGCCGAGTGGAGCGGCTGGTTGGACATCTTCTCCAAGTAGTTGCTCCGTTTGATCGCGTCGAAGAGTTTCGACGAATCTACGCGCGCCTCGGAGTGTTCGTCAATCAAAGACACGATTGGGTGCTCTGAGCAGAAGAAGCCCTCGGCCAGCGCCTTCATGCGCTTCTGGTCGAAGTCGTTGTAGAGCACGGCGTCCAGCTCCTCGGACCGGTGGAACAGTTCCAGGAACTGGTTGAAGAGGCCAGTTATCTGGCAGCTGAGGGATACAGCGTCCGCTTCCAGCTGGGACCAAGGCTGTTCGCTCGATTCCAGGGCCGCTCGCAGGAGCGCTTCTTCTTTTTGGACATTTATTGGTTCTGAAAGCGCAAAATCTCAAAACTCAAATGTTTAAAACCATGAGGCTGAGATTCGCCCTTTAAGGAGCTTAAGAAGTGTCCTTCTGCTCCAATCACTCACCGTTCTCCACACATGAAACCCTCGTGACTCCAATGTGCCTCTGAATAAAGCTCTGCAGGCTGTAATGCGTAGAAAGCATGGAGTAGCACAACGAGTTGTGACATATCCTCAGCTTGTCGTCGATCGGAGGGTCCGGCTGCTCCTTCCGCCTTCGTGGCAGGACCGAAATCAACGCGGAGTGCACGGTTACAGTAACTGCCGACAGGCAGAAACACTCGAAGAAGATGGGACGGAAGCAGTGGAAGGAGCGGTCAGGTCGCAAGTCCACATCGACGACCTTCTTGGAGACGAATTGGAATGCCTCGTTTACTGGCGGCTCCGATCGCTCCAGGAACCATAGCTCGAACTGTAGCTGGACGCTGACCGTGTCCAAGTGATCTAGACGTTTTGGAACTTTGACGGTGCATTTGAAGACGTCGTCTAAGGAGATTGACTCCTCGTTGAAGACCACCTCCACAGTGGAGCTGATGGCGACGCCCTCGTGGACGGACGCTTCGCAGACCGGCTCAAGTCGCGGACTACTCCCCGCACTGCTCGGGGGACTTGGTCGCTCCCGCTCGACGCCCATGACGCATTGTTGGAGCGATTTGAACCGGAACCGGACCTGTAATGTCGCGGGTTGGGGACGCATACATTTTGAAAGGACATTTTTACAAATTCGAGCATTTTGAAGCACGATGAACTGTTTGATTTGTTTATCGTCGCTCTCGAGCATTCTTCTGATTCTTCAGGCCAGGCCTTTACCGTATATTGGTATATGGGACATCGGGGTACGGTACTTTGCATCTAGCTTCCAGTTTCCTTTGTTCTTGGACATCCCCGGGTTGCAATTGGGTTGAGGAATACACTCAATGCTTTAAGCATGTTCCAGGCATCAGAACTAGCAATTTGTGATGACAATATTGGAGTTTCGGAAGCGCCAGCTTGAATATTGGGTATAAATGCTTATAACTCAAGTTACAGGTCTTTAACTATTCTGTTTGTGGCGATAGCTGGATAGAATATGATAACCACAGTGCTTTTTCAAGTCCAATACGAGTCAAATACCACCTAGAGGCATAGTGCATATCGCCTTTTTCCAATTAAAATGTCGCACTCCTCTTTTTAGCGCTAACAGTTGTGTAACTGTAAACAGGTCCACAAAGCCTTCATAGACACTGTTGTCCAATGAAGTCTTCCCGAAACACTCCACGTCTATCCAAATGGCCTAACAACCCACCTGATAGAATCCGCGCAGCGACAGGTCGACATTGTGGAACTGATTCAGGCGGACGTACAGCGAGAAGACGGGATACAACTCGACCCGCATCTGAGATCACAAATGGAATGTCTCCAAGGTTCTAGTCTAGACGACGTCTTAGACGTTCATTGCGAAGACAGAACGCTCCGCTGTCTACAACTGGAACGTCGCCTTTAGGTGATCTCGCGCATTTCAGCTGACTCGATACCATAGCGCCGCGTCTCGCGTGCAATATCTCTGTGCCGGGAGCCCACGGCCGTCCTGGCGACTTGGGAAGTAATCCTGGCCACTTTGTGAGAAACTAATTCCACAAAGTTGTACTTGAAACCGACAAGCGGTAATCTTCCAGTTCTGGTAACCGGGGCAGGTTTCCAGGTGTTCTCTATGCAGTACCCCCATAATCCATTTTATCGCGAGTGAAATGATTATACAACGAAAACGCAACCCAAACACAAACTCAAAGGGTGTACAGTTGATTTAGTATTTCACAGTCGTGTTACGGTCTCCTCCGGTTCATGATTCTTCTAGTGCAAGCCATAGTTACCGTACCGTAGCTGTAGTCTCGGTAAGAATAGGGAAGCTTAGGTCTCAGGTAACATAGACGATTGTTATACAGCAATACAGACGTGGGAATTTGGCACTGCGGTAAGTGCAAGAGCAGCTGGGTAGGGTCACAAAGTTCGGAAGGGTAGCCCTCCAACTACACCATGTTCTTCGCCCTCAAACAAACCCTTGTCATTTTTTTCTATGGCTCTTTTTCACACTGGATAAACCCAATCATTCTGCACTCTTTTGATCAACCGGCGGATCACTGCGCGCTTCCCAAAATCTGACGGAAATCCTCCTGTGATCCGTTTGTTTACTAAACCAAAGCCTTCTGTGTAAACGGTCGGAAGGCTTTCGTCTGCTGGTGACCCTGGAGCGCTGCAAACCAACTGTCACCGACCGGTCCTTCTCTCGCCCGAGAACAAAAGCGGTTCTTTTTTGGATTAACGAGCATGTTCGACTGTGCAAATGCAAAGTTCACGCGCGTTGTTTTCGTGCGACGCGTGATTCTCATTCCTCTTCCGCGTAGGTGCACTATGTGACCAGTCTTTTAGACAGTACTTCTGTACCCTTTCTAGTCCAAGAAGACAGTCTTCTCTCTGAAATCCTAACTCGAATACTCTAAGATCTGTTCTCAGCGCCCTCTAATCAACGGTGTGAAAATCTCTAATTGGAAGACAGTCTTTTTTCGTGTTTCCTGTTTGTCTTCAGATCGCGGACGACTTCTTGCGAAGTCGGGGGCACCAGTTCCATGGGAATGTTTCCAAATGGATGTTCGGTCTTCGTCATAAATGATAAATCAACGCTGGATTTCGGCCTGTGTCAGCTCTTATCTGATCGCGATCATGCTGTCAATATGCTTTGCGGCTTGTACTTGGATTTCTGGATCTTTCCACTTCTTTGGTTGAAGATCATTCTCGTGTTGAGAGAGTGGCAATTCATGGTTCATACAAAGTAGAGCTTACGGTAAAATACGTGATTCTAGACCTTACTTTTACCACTTTTTTTGAGCGCAGAACACGTGCTACTGGAAATACCGAAAATAGTTCAATTGTGTTCCACGGTTCTCATCGGTTAGAGAATCAGTCAGATAAAGGGACCTCGATACACACCCGGTGCCTCTTCCCAGCATACGATCTTCCCAAAACGACCTGATAAGTCCTATTCCCTGACGGGAGTGCGCGAAATACGGACCGAATGGACGTGACTAAATTTAGCACAGTCGCGTTAAGAAACCTAAGGAAATGGGGGAACCGGTTCCCTCTGTCACCGATTGACTAATCTATCCGAGCAGGTATTCATTATACATCTCCTCGAGCTTCGTTATCGCTTCTACTCAGATTAAGAGTTCTAAGATCCTTGTTCCGACACGAGCAGCCCAAAAAGACGAAAAATAGCGCATTCCTGCGTCCGCCCCGTTCCTCTCGCGTCGCCAACCTTCCAAACCACTTGAGTTGACTCGAATCGCCGTTCCACACCTCGCGCCATCCTCAAACAAGTCGAACCGGTTCGTCTCCGCGTTCCTCTTTCCCTTTTTTATGACTCAGGAACGCTTCCTCTCCCGTGCCGTCGAAAAGACGTACGTCCAGCTAGCCCCTTCGCCTCCACCCCAAACAGCTGTGTTTTTGCCGCGCGGCCACGACGCCGAAGCCGACCGGTTGCCGCGACTGAATCACCGTCACGAAGGTCATTTTTCACGGCGGAGGGGGATAGAAGAAGGTCTTAGCCGAGCGCGCCCTCTTTTTGCGACGTTTCGTTCGTAATTGATACTGTCGCCGACTAACTGTAACATCTCAATTTTCGTGACACGTGCGAGTCGAACGGTCAATTGGCACCTTTTTTCTCTGCTGCTCAATCCCTTTTTTGGAGGTAAGGAGGCGGTGGAATTGGGCTTCCTGACTCCTTCCTTGTTCCATATGCAGAGGGAATCTCGATTATTTGGTCATCTGTTTATCTTTGCTCCCACTTATCGTTAAGTGATTTGATTTGATCATTTCAGAAACATAGGCATCTGCATTGGAAGTACCTCATTTATAGGGGACCAGGGTTGCGCGATCCGACCTAAGATGAACCTTAAAGATGCTGGGACTGATAAACTCGCGCCTATTCATATGTCCCAAAAATTGATGCTAGATTGGAGCCCATGCTTTAAATGCTGCCAATTAAGCACTGTAGTGATTGTGGCCATCGAAAAGACCCCATACGCTTGAGTGGAAGTCATGTTTCCAAGGTCCGTCTTCCGCTGCTGGATCCCCTTGATGCAAATGATTCGCGCATGCTTTATCGGTTTCTGGTCTACAGCTTCTTAGAACCGGTTCTCTTGTGCTGCGTGTACTTTGTTCTGGCTTTGTCAGGCACAAAAAAGTCCATGATTTGTGTCTCTGTATCGTGTGACGCGTTTTATTCATGCCACTGTAATTTGGGAGGAAAACAACGGACCGAAAAAACAAACTTGATCGGAATGAAGTGGATCTTAGGTTTCGCTTTCTCACTTCGTTTGTCGTTTTCAAAGATTGGAGGAAGTCTGATCAAGTAGGTTGCCTTATGGAGGTTACATCGGGCTGGACTTCAATTCACATTTGTGCATGTCCGTGTGTCTTTCAAGGGTCTTCTTCTGGCCTTTCATTCATGGAAGCCTGTTCCCCAAATTTCCCTCATGTTCATACATTTTTTATCGTGCACTATGGAACTGTTCGGCCATCTGTTCGTTTAAATATTCTACGACGGCACTGCCAACGTCACTGTTGACGATCTCTCCGTTCCGAACCAAACATCGACCCATGTAACGCGAAAACCTAGCTTGATTGGTAGAATTCCTGGACGCCTCTCAAACAGGTTTGAACTTTGCCGTTTCACTTTCACTACCCCATAAACCCTAAGGAGCCGTTCTCCTTGGGTGACGCAACCTCCTCCCACTCAGTTTAGCGTCTATTATGTCCGTGTCCCTCCCTCGGGAAGAAGCTCTCTTCACCCCGTTAGGCCAAGTCGGCGGCGTCGCAAAACCTAATTGACACTTAGGCTTTGATTCCTGGCTCCAATTCGCTTTGTCGGCGAAGTTGCGGTTTGACAATTGTTCCGCTAGATGGACACGGCGAGGTCATTTTATGGCGGCGAGCTGCTCGCAACGCGGAGATCTCCCGCGATAATTTACTTTTCTCCTAAATTTCATTCTCCAAACAGTCACTTTTTTCGTGTCCGTGCGGATTTTCCCGACTTCCCCAAGATCATCAACTTCTCCGAGCCATCATTTTTAAGATGCCGGTGTCCCTACAGTAACCCATAAGCCCCATAACCTTCATAAGCATTGCTCCAATACTCCTGGCACGTTTCACAGGTTCTTGTTTCTGGATTCTATCGGTGAAGAAGTTCAGGTATTGAGAACACCCCAAGACTTTAGTCCAGGATGAGAAAAAATAGCTTAAGGATTAAGCATTTAATCTCTCTTCCCTCCAGCAAGGTCGCTACCTTTCACGAATAGGCCAATTCCCAAGCCGTAAGGAATCCCAGAAGGTCGACTGCCTCCTCTATGTAGCTCCCCCTTCCCTCCAATCGAGCTTCCCAAAACGTGTATGTGCAGCACAGTAACAGGAAACAGAGATCGCAAAAAAGTAGGTCCTTCTTCTCGCTAACCGTCTTCTTCGGAGGTTGCTTCATCCACAATTGACCGCTTTGTGGCAGCTTCACTATCAGAGTCCTCTGATTCCGCACAGGGCTTATCAGTGCTGGGAAAGTACTTGACCATAACTTCTCTCAAGGTTCTGCTGAAACGTGCCTTCTCCGTGTTGAATTCGATCAGCTGTTCCTTGCTGAAGCTCTCCACCTTCGTGAAATGTTCGGACTGAAAGTACTGTTAGGGGTCGTCAAGGATCAGAAACGTACGCTGAAGTGGGCATACAAGTTGTTCGGAGTGGCCTCATATTCACAGTCTTCGAAGATGCACTTGCACTTCAGCTTCAGATGCAAGGCGACGTGGGTTCTACGGCCTACATAGCTCCTTATCTCCTTGCCACATTCCGTGCACTGGGTATCGAGGAGCTCCCTCGCTAGCTTCGTCTTTCCCTGCGTAGAATCCGCTTCTTTGCCTTGGGAATCTATGAGCTTCCCTCTCGGCTTCTTCTTCTTCGGTTCCTCTACGTTCTTCGCAGGCTCTTCTTCTTCCGAGATTGACGATTCTCGGGAGCTTCCAGGACCACTCTTCATCACCTTCTTCGTCTTGTTCAGCGCCACACGTCCTATGGGAATGTCGGGAAAGTATTTGGACCTGGCCGCCTTCATGTCTTTCTTATGGCGCGCTTTCATCCTCATAAATTCGGCCTGTTGTTCTTCGCTAAGGTTCTGCACTTTCGTCATATGCTTGGACTGAAACGACGTTGCGTGAAGGAGCAGAGACCAGCACTGGACTTACCGCAAAATGGTGGTAAAACGTTGTCGGATCCGCCTTATGCTTACATCCTTCGAAGACGCACTCGTAGCCCGTGCGAAGGTGCTTGGCAATGTGGATCCGTCGTCCAGCGGTGGACATCACTCTCTTCCCACACTTGGCGCACTGGTCCTTCGTCTTCGGGAGCTGGGATCCAAGGGGCTCCTCTGCAGAGACCTTCTTATTGTCCTTCTTCACGTCGTTTGCGTTCTCGCCTTCGCCGCTGGAAGCTGGCCGCTCCAAGATGGCTTCTGCGTCCTCGGTTGTTGCGGATTCCACGACGGACACATTCCTCGGGGGAAAGCACGTGGCCATGGCTTTTCTCATGGCTTCGCTGTACTCTGTCTTCGCCTTCTTGAACTCCTTCAACTGTTCATTGCTGAGCGTGGAGGCGCTTGTGCCATGTGTGAACTGAAATTGCGTTCAGTGGGAATAAATTTTCAACTGACCTACGTTGAAATGAAGATACAGCTTCTTCGGAGAGCCCGAAAAGGAGCAATCTTCAAAGATGCACTGGCAGGCTAGGCCGAGATGAGCGGCAGCGTGGGAGCGGCGCTCCATGAAGCCTTCTACGATTTCGTCACATTCGTAGCATCGAGGATTCATCGAAGGATTCTGCAAATGGGGACATTTATTTCAAGCTTCGCGCGAATCTTTTCGACCCGAGTTCGGCGCGCGGACCACCCACATAGAAAGAATCGAAGATCGTTGTGGCTGTGGGTTTACGGTAGCGTTTTCGAATTGAGTTGGACATGTCCGAGTTTTCTCATGATTTCGAGAAGCCTACTCTACAGTAACCTGATGATCATGATTCTGCTGGGCCGGCACACAAGCAGGAAGTTCGTTTTCTACCCAAACGCGGATTCTAAGGAACCTTTTTTTTCCACAGAAAAACTCATATCAGGTTAGGAGGACCACGACTTCAACGTTCTTCTGATTGATCAGGGCCTTTACCGTCGAGTTCCAATAGTAGAATGATCGATGGTGTGGGTTGGAAGCCCGAGACGGCCATCTGACGTTGTCGTTCCACTAAAGGTAGAAGTGATCGCTGATCATCGTCGCTCTTGAGGCGCATTAAACGGATGCATGCGCATTAGTTTGCGATGCGAAGGGTGCGAACTCGTTTCGGACTCTGCAGAAGGTGCTTGAGGACCCGGAACGGCGGCGCGACTGGACACGTGGCTTCTGTTTATCTCCGTGAGCCAGATGCTTTTAGCCAGCTTTTTGCCAGGACAATTGTTTCAAGCTGTGGTGGTTGGACGTGCTCGTTATTTCTCGGCTTTAGTTTTTTGAATCTTTTATTATTCACCATTAGGAATTATTCAAAAGGTTTGTTAGGGGGTTTAGTGCGTTAACTGTTCTTCTGTATTTTCAGCTTTTCGAGTAGCTGTAAGGTATTCTCGAAACTTTGTTGTGAAGAGCTACAGTACCTTGTTCATGTCGAGTGGTAGTAGGGATAAATAAACCCAGGTTCGGATTGCATGATATTTCAGATCTGTACCTTCTTCCCTGGCTCTTGAGGGTGAAGATAGGGAAGGTGATCATGTACAGCTTCATGGAAGGTACATCAAAATTCAGAACGTTCACATTTGCAGTGTTTGTAAGATGTAGTAGCTGTTAACCTTAGTAGCTGAGATGTATTCTTAAGATGGTATGAAATTATCAAGTATTGATCAGTCCAGGGTCGGGATCCACGCTATTTCAAAATTATATACCTACCTGGTCCGAGGGCATTATCTTGTACTTACGATTAAAAACAAAAATCGCCTACTCATTGTTTAACCAATGACGACATTTAATTTCCATCGATCTCGGGAGGGTCTACTTCGAATTCACTCATTCACCGCAAGAAGCCATGATAGCACTTGTCTCGAGTACTGGGGATCGGTAAACAGTCCTGTCGTCGTCAATCATCGGATCGTGTCACAAATTGAACCCATAAATTGTTCACATCTACGGAGCAGTAGATAGGAGGAAGTGGGGCGTAAAAAACGTTCCCCGAACGCTGAAAATGCGACTTTTACAACTTAACGGCTATCGATCGTCATGATTCTCTCCGGCGGCAGATCAATTAGACGAATCGAACGTGTGAATCACTCTGGCGCGGCCACACCCAGTCGGGTTCGCTTTACAACCTGATCGCGGCTTCCCTTCTAGGGAGCTCTCCGGACCGCTCGGACCTTCTGTTTGTTCTGCGGTGATTGATCGGCTCTCATCGTGAGCGGTTTAGTATGTAGATGTACTAAGGTGTTAGCCTCGTTGTTATGAGTGATCAGAGTCGATCAAAATCTTAGGATCTTAGAATCTTAGGAGTTGTGGATCTACTAACTGTGATCTCCTGCTTTTTCGTGTCCCTAGAAGGCTTGACGTTTCCTAATATCGATGTTTCCGGTCACTGCCCATTTCCTGCAGAAATTTTATCCATAACTCCACTTCTGAAATAAGATTTCGATATCAGATAAGTTGCATTCTGTCCTCTTCATGCGCTATATGTCAATGCGGAGGATCTTTGCCCGCCTTGCCAGGGTTCTTCATCAATTCCTTCATTGATTATTATTCTTTTTTTTTGTTTAAGTTTCGAGGGGTCAGAGCTCTTCCAACGTATCATAAGATCAAGTTCGTGATGACTTTCTGCGGTTTCACGGGACAAGTGTCAATGTCAGCAAACAAATAGGGGTCGTTATCTCTCTCCACCTTTCCCTCTCACTTCAAAAGATCCCAAAGAATCCCACATGCCAGCACATTCATAGTTCTACACGATCAAGTTACACTCCGTGAATCGCTGCGCGTCCTCTCCGCTCCTCTCTTTGTCCGTCTACTTTAAACAGTTCCCGGTGAAATCGATATCTTACTAAAGAATACTGTCTTTCAATGGTAAAAAGGAGAACGTTCCATTGAAAGAAATGGAACGGGTTCGACTAAAATCAAAGATGAAGAGTTGATGAAAATAATTCTAGCGCGATTCTAGGATGATGAGTCATCTAATTCTGAAAATTTTTGACTAATCAATGACTCTTATTTTGCCAACCCTATTACCATCATCGTCAGATGAATGACGCCGTATTTGAAACAAGGTTTGGAAATACGGAATATGCATATATTCCTTTTTCTGACACATAAGGCTCACCACATACGATGGCGGGTGTGGCTTTTGCATGGACTTGTTCTGTCAAAAGATCCTTCCGACATAAGGTCAGCCTTCTACTATCTGAGATTGAGATAACATGTTCCAGGTGGCTACTATTGCTACAAAATCGGTGGCTACTAAATCCTGGAGCTTCCGAATCTTCTTAGGAAAGTATCTTTCTTAATCGTTGACGAGGACCCCATTTCTGTGAGAGCCACAACTACTTAAAAAAGACGAACAGCCGTCGCCCTTTTTAGGATTCGCCTTGCGATGGCAAAAAGGAAATGATTTGCATTCATTTGAATATTGAGAGTCAGCGTCTAGACGGAAAACAAGCTGCAGAGTCAAAGCTAAGCTTAAGGAAAGAGATTTGCATAATTGAGGCGAAGAAAACAGCGCACTGCTTACCGTATTGAAGACTGCAAGGGCAAATATTTTGACCCTCAAGTATATCTGTCACCTAAGATCAGTCATTCGATCCAGTTAGAGTCGATGAACACAAACAATAGATCATGCGCTGTTCTTCGAAATCACGCACTCTAAGAACGTGAGCCAGGTGCTCACGTTGGATTAATATTTTGACTGACAAGCTATCAAGTTTTGAGTGTTTGCCGAAAGGTGAGAACCTAAGCTGACGTGGTAAGATAGAGCTCAAGGGATTGAGGACAGCTTAAGATAAGCAACGAAGCGCACCGCATGATTCCAGGGTAAGGTCCATGGGGACAACTTGAAGATTGTGGGAGTTTGGCCAGCAGCTCCTACGGTAGTCAGAAACCTGCCACAGAAGTGGAGACCTGTAGGAGGCTCTGTGGCAAAGGGAGGAGGGAGTAGCTCTTTCTAACTCGTCATTAGTCAAAATATGATTACTTTTTATAGGTTTGGGATATCATTTAAGTCCCCAAATCCCTCACATAATAAACTCCTTTCTTTGGACTGTTTTCCCTCACCTATTTTCACTCCCCCAACCTGTCCAAGGCCAGCTTCCCGAACTCTCCGCGGTTTACGGTTTAAATTACAGTGCGAAATGCAAATTCGCTGCGGTTCGGGTCCATTAATCATGAGTCAGAGGCCGGGCGAAGGTCGCGGAGAGCCGCGGACATCAATCCTCGCACTCTCGTTTTTGCCACAACTGAATGTATCACCGCTGGAATCGAAAGCGAGTGATGAATGGACGCCGTGAGGCTTTTCGGGATAGGGTTGCGAATTTATCGCCCTTGTACATAGGGTATAATTGTTCCGGAGATGAATGTGTTGGATTCCAGTCTCTTCCAGCTTCCAAATTAAGTAGAAAGGAGGAGATTCACCACTAAATGGCTCCATAAATGTTTGTGAAGTAAAGAGGACAGTATCTTTTAGAGAAACATTAGTTTTTTTAGAACATTGCGCGGGCTTACCAGAGCAAAAAAGTTGGTTTTTATTGCTTAAAAAATAAATTTTTTTTTGTGATTTTTTTCAGCTTCAGCTTACTCCCTATTGTGTACCAGTAAAGAACGCATAACCCTTGTTGAGAAACTCTATTTTTCCAAATATCCCAAAACGATGTTTATTTATAGCCCGGGACACGCCTAACCCACTTTTGACTGTGTTTAAACATCTGCTATCGGTTCTCCTCCTCTGCAATCCAAACAGCGTCCAACAACACTCGGCGCCGCATCCTCCCCCTCCAGTACTTAACTCACCGCGCGCTTTTTGGGTCAGTGGCCGCCGACCAGTGACTAATACCCACTTATCATTGTTTCGGTACTTAAGTCCAGTTGCGCCGTTTTTCATGTCGTGCAAATTGCTGCTTCTTACGGACTCTTTTTATGAGGCGAGAGACCAGCGAAGAGCTAGCTTAGAGGGATTCGGCATTTGCCCTACTTTCGGAGAGATTGTGCCACCTTTAGCCCCACAATCCCAACCCATTTGTGTGGATAACCCATTTACATTTGTACCTAGTCCTAGTTGACCCTTGACGACGTTCCATCCCGGAACTAACTGGAAAGGACCATAGTCCCAAGAGAGGACGGTGCCGTGTCGCTCGAAGCAATTGTTTTTGATGCTTAAGCCTTCGTTTCTCAGCGAATCTCGAGCACTTCTGAGTCGAAAGTAGGTTGTTGAGAAGTGGTAAACAGGAACGGTGGCCAAGTACCTAGCTATATTGACTAAGGGCACATTTTAACCCAGTTTAGGTTCCGTTAACCTTGGCTGGCACCGTTAGTGGGGCTCTGCTACGCAACATTGAAACTCAAAGGGTATGTGAACCCAAAAATTTGAGAAACGGGAAGAGCGCATTCCTTAAGAATCCAGCAGAAGTTCGAAGGAGCTGTATGAAACTGACAGCCAAGCTTGACTTTCCTGCGGGACATTGGAGCAGTTTGGTCCAAGTAGCTGAAACTGCAGTTTGGCAATATCCTTGGCCCTTTATCCCCCATGAAAGACAAAGACCTAAGCCATTCAACTTGCGAGATGTATTTGGCCCTTAATTTTCGAAACATGAATTTTATCTTCTATTTACCTGACGTTTGTAGGTCAGCTACATAAGCACCGTTATCCTTGGTTTACAAGCGCACCCAACAGCTCTGCTACTCGCTTTTCATCTTCTTCCTTTCAATGTTCAAGACCTCTTCAGGCGTAAGCGAACGTGGGAAATGCAAAGCTCATAGTGGATCGAGAGTCCTTCTCACAAAAAAGTGCCAAACCATCAAGAAGATTCGCCAAAAAGATGTTCTTAGCTCCTAACTCCTCCCAATGGCTTAGCTCCACGGAACTGCAACTCCTGCAATCCTCCTTCCTCCTGCTTCCGTTTCCGGCTTCCCTATTCCGGGTCGCGCCTGTTAATCCTTCCCTCCTCTGTTTATTCTTCGCCACTTGTTCTCGTTTTTTCGCATTTTGCTCTCTTTTTACAGCGGCCTCCGCTCGGCCGTCCCATCGCCAGTCCTTTGATCTGCTGCCAACCTCCAATCGCGCTTACATACCTGTTTATCACGGGTGCCCTCCGACACCTCTCAATTAATTATTTCCCCGCGAACATTTTCACTCGTCGTCGATTAATCACCTACTTATCTCGCTTATAGTTTACTCCCCGGGCCGTTCGGCGGGCAGCGGTGGCCCCCGCCCCCCGGGCCGGTTCTCGGCGGCGCATCTGTCGCGCCGCGACAAGGCGTGCACTCGACGGGCCCCACTCCACGGAACATTCCGCCTCGGCGCGTCGGGACCGCCGGTTCTGCCCACCGCCGCCGCCGCCGCCACCGCTAATGATCTATGTATAATGCCGAGATTAATCACGTCTGTTGCGAACCACAACTTTTTGCGCTCGTGGCCGGCGAGAGCGTTTTTGTTTGTGCACTTGTGCAGTGCACGCGCCTTAGGACGGGCTGGGGGTGAGTCCAGGCGCAGCAGAAGGTGGCCTGTTTGAGATGGATTTGCGGTCAGGTGTGAAGGATTAACGCCTAGGGAGGATTTGTGACTTTGGGTGGGCAGGGGCCTTGCTGCTGTGTGCATTTTCAGGATCCACACTAAGGATGGATAATTTGAGAGATCGGCCAGTTATGGCACCTAAAGGTAACACCTGTGACACTCAAAGACCATGGATCCGTTGAATCATTTTCCACTGTCGGCTTAGGTGCTAATCTGCGAGGTGACAAGAGTGCTCCTAAGTGTTTTGTAAAGGGCTTTTGTAGGTCTGCACTGCAGAAAGAGGCTCCTCTGGAAATGGATCTGTGGCTAGGTGTGGAGGATTAACGCCTAGGAGAAGCTATTAGGGTTTATAGCAAAAAATGATGTGCGCAAAGGTGAAGAAGAGTACCACTTGCATGAGAGCACCGTTTCTATAGTACGTACCCTCCTTAATTTGAAGAAGATGATTTTGACTTCCTGACTCTGAGTTGACTCCTTCTGCCGACTTCTGACTCCTCAAGTGTTTATCTCTCTAACGTCTTATCTGCATATCTGCATACTTCTTATCTGCAGCGAAATCAGAGCCAAAGGCGAGGTCGGTATTAAGTGTCATAAACACTCCTCTTGCCCTCTCTTACCCTCACAACCACAAGTTGCCGCATTGCGCTCTGTTTTTATGAGAGCAGCCGCGCCCCTCGCCATATGCTAATGATTTCCCATGGCCATCATATCCTTTGATCGCGGAATGTTGGTGGTCGTTATGGACCACGTCTTCCAGAGGCCACTTAAAAGCGCCTGAGCGTTCTTCCATATGCTTCAGGGTTAGCCAGAGGGTTAGATCGCCACTGGCGAGACAATTCCACTAACAGTTATTTAGCACATGTTCGACTTTCTAGATTATGGTGTACACTGGATTCAGGGCAGGTCTTTGGATTAAATTTTTCTATATTTTTGCAAGAACGACCTAATTGCGTCCCGATTCCTGAAGACTTTCGGCTCGGATCCCAGACGGCGACCGTATTTGATCTGCGCGCCTTTGTTCTTCGAAGGAGAAGTGGCTATTGCGTGTCACGACTCGTGTTTGTATGGAAGTTCGAACGACCCTTCGTATTTGCATACTATCTCCTCCGCCGCGGCTGTGCTAGATTCGGACGCGAAATCCACTTTCCGTTTCCCCGTTTTGAGCACTGATTTCCGTTTTCCTTTCAAACGGCGATTGTCCTCTTTAGGCCGGTAATGCGACTTTTACCACTGGATTCCTTCAGCTGTACGTGGAACCCCCCAAGTTGGGTTATTTTGCCTAAGGGTCACGAAGGAAGAAAAACGATACTTCCTGCAGATAGGGCCGTTATTCTCATCATTTTCGTGCTGGGACCACCCGCTCTATATTTCCGGTTGAGACCTTTTCTCATATTTCGCCTTCATTAATTCGCGTAAAAAACGTGACTAACCGAAACACGAGACGTCTCATGTCTGTGATCCGTTCAAAGCTTATCGGTTTCAGACTGTTACCTCCACCTGTAAACCTCATCCGGAGCATGTTGGCCGCTTCCGTGCGACAACAACCATAGAGCAGCAGAAGAGGACATAAGGCGGCTCGGTGACGTCGGGAAGAAGAAGTTGTTGTTTTTGTTTTCGGCGCCGTCCTCCGGCGAACTCAAGCAAATCGGGCCAATCGCGCCGGGACTATGGGCAACAAACAGTCGCACGGCGACCGTCAGCATGGCGGAGGCCGTGTCGTGCCCATCCACGGGGCGCAGGCCAAGAAGAACTTCCTGTGCGCGCTGTTCGCCAAGTCGCGGCTGGATCCCGCCACGCTCGCGCACTCCTGTCCGCCTCCGGTGAGTTGTTTCGTTATTCTGCCTGGGACCCCCGGGTCCTAGAAGCCTTAATTGAGGGGGTGGAAGTAACAGGAAGGAAAAAAGTTGACGTGTTTTGTTGTTTTCTATCTTTGAACGTCATAAATAATTCAATGGTTAAAGCCGTATGTTCGGCAAATTAGATCATAATATGAATATGCAATCAAAATGATAAAAAAACACCTGCTAAGCCCTAATTGCTACACAGATTATTGGGTCTTTCTTCAGAATCTGGGGTTTGCAGACCAAGGCGTATGTAGCATGTTTTAATAAACGTGGTAGGACCACCCGTGCTCCTGGCACGAAGGGACAAATTGACATGTTTATAGTGATTTGAATGTAAAAGCGTGTAACTTTAAAATCTAGAACAAAGCTGCAGGCTTAGGGATGCCAAAAGTGGATTTTTTGTCCAGATCTTTGTGACCACATGTACTTGAACCCTGCATTCCCAAAATCTCCACGATCCTAACTTGATTATCGCGATCTAAACGCCCTTCTCGCAGCAAACCCAAATTAGCTTTGTTCTGAAGCCTAAAATGGCCTTATAAACTGAAGCGCAAGAAATCGCATTACTCCTAAATTGGATTTATCATCGCGTAAATATTTTCTCGTCAAGACCTCTCCAAGGAAGCGTGACATTTAACTCTGATGTTTTGGTCACCGTGGCCAACAATCAAGAGGGTCGTTTTTTGGAGCTATTTTATGAGGCTGGAGAATGAAAGGAAGGGCACAGCTGCTATTGGGGGCTTGTTTCATCGAATAATCTCCTTTTTGCGATTTATGAGTGATGTACTTGATTTCGATTGACCATTGAAAGGAACAGCCGAAAAAGTCGCTTAGAAAATAGACTCCACCCGAGCTCCTGGCGCGAGGAAGTGAATTGTCCTGCAAACGTTTATATCGAAAAGTATCCAAAAGTTAGGAAAATCATTTAGCGGTTCTAAAAACCCCACCCGAGCTTTCCGCATTACGAAAGCCTAGGTTGATAGATGACGGAGATCCATCAGCTGTCGGAAGTCATTATCTTGAGAGAGATGCACAAAAAAGTGATATGTTCGACACCTCATCTGTCTTCGTTTCTCTTTTTATATCATTATGAGAAACTTGCCACCCAGAAAGCCCACTGACCCGGGGGGAATAGTATCCCCCCCTTGAGCTCTGAAGGCGTCACTGTTCCAGCCACATTGTTTTCAGTTGCCAAAACCCAACTTTTTTCGTTCGTCGTGTCGTAGAAGCGTCGGGGCACCTTAAGTGCTGCGCAAACAGCGCGACAAGTGGAACGAACAGTACAAGGGGCACACACCGACGGTGCTTCTGGACTCCGAGGGCGTGGGTGAGCGGAAGCCGGCCGCACCCTTCCATATCACGCGCCCGGCTTTCCCCCTTGGAGATCACCCAAGCGATTAAGCGAAAAGCAAAACAAACACCTCGCGCGCGGGCGCTCCATAAATCATCGGCGATCACCTGGGGCGCCCTCGCTTCTTCTGGCCGGTCAGCGTCGCCGAAAACACATCTGCGACGACATGCAGCTGGGATCTCCCGCCGCGCCTCGACAACGGTTACAAATTGCACGCCTAGGATCACAAGCGGGGGATGCGTCAATATCGTTGCGGGAGTTCACGAGGGTCAAGAAGGCTTAACTTAAGAATCGCGATAATCTACAACCCTAGTAGGGACCTGGAATCACACATAGGTCAGCAAGAAGGCTACGAAGACATATAGAAGGTGTGACTTCGGTATTAATGGTCTAGGTACCTTCTTTTCTGGCGCTGTTTTCCTGTGAATCACATCCAAAATGCAAGACACAGGCGGGTCCATTAATTCGTGCGTTCTCTGAGCGGAGACCAACAGTCGTTACGGACATTAGTCAAACATGTTTTCCACGCGCAATGCGACCGCATTTGGTTCTACCAGCCGTGGTTCATGTCTTCTTATGGCTTGCCTCGTCTTTTGAGTCTCCAGCCCATGTCCTTCACCGCTTTTTTCTTTCTGAGGACTTGAAGCTGATGGTCCGATCAGTGTTGATTGGCCTCCAAAAGCTGTTTTTTCTTGAAGTTCATATTTTACAATTAGATTGTCCTTCTGTCAAAAAATGTAAAAAATCTCTCGTAGACAAATTCAATTTTCAGGCTCCCCAGATTTTTCTATTTAGAAATCAAACAGGCATAAATTTGGACTCCTGGGACGACAGATTGAAGTCCGGTTGGTCTACTAATCCTTAGAATCTGGATGTGTTTGTGCTCCTTCTTCCAGCGTTGATCACACGACTTTGAAGTGGAAGTGGAGGAGATTGTAGAGAAGGCGACGGGTCAGGCCTCACACATACTTTTGCACGGCACTCGTCATAATTGTGACCGACCTGTAGCAGCTGTCGTCTAGTCGGCAGCCATCTTTTTTCGTTGGTTTTTATGACCTTTTTCCGAGTGGCTCCTTTTCACAATTTAAAGGTTTACAGGGTGTTTCTTGAGGACCTTAGACGGATTAAGATTCATTGCAAAATATTTTGAAATGTGTCATTTGTCCTTTATACAGGCCTAGAAATATCTTTTAAATTAAATATGACCCTCCTCCCTTTTCAGAAGCCGTTTTTTCTAATCGGTTCCCTGAAAACTTATCAAAATGATCTTGTCAAAACGCTCTCCAGCAGTCAAAGCTCATCTTGTGTCCAAGCAGCGCCTGCTGGTCGATCTCCCATCTACTAATCGCCTCGTTGTACCCTCGACTGACCCTTAAACCAATTGATTTCCAGGTCGGAGGCGAAATGCCCGTTGGCGAGGCGACCATGCTGCGCGACCGTCCGGCGCTCAGGCTCGACTCGCGGCTCGTGTGCAAGTACGAGGTCCTTTCCGTCGTCGGGAAAGGCTCTTTCTCGCAGGTGCTCCGTGTCCAGCACAGGATCACGCGGACCTACTACGCCGTGAAGCTCGTCAGCGTTGGTAGGTCGAACTGTTTACGCGGGGGATGGAAGCGAGATTAGCTTATGGCAGGAAGGCTTATTTCCGTCGCCGAGGGGTGATATCGGGTCATGACACATGTCAAACACCCACGAGTCGGGATTTCCCAGCGGTGAGCGATCAGGTGGCGCGGAATACAAGGCGTGAGGATGAGGAGCTAGGATGCCGAAACACTAAACAAGGGGCCTTGTCATCTATCGCCTCCTACTTCCTTGTCACAGAGATATGACGCTTATGATGCTGTTGTTGTTATTCTTTCGATCAATCCCATCGTTTGTTGCATCTGACAACTGTGCCACTCAAGGTCTTCTTGAGTGATGGCCGGAGACTCTTGAATGAAGAACCATAGTAATGCCAGTTGGTATGACGCAAATGATTGTTGTGGTTGGGAAAGTACTAGTGGGGAGGAGGAGGTGGAAAATGTTAGGAAACCACAGAGTTTGATCGAGAAAGAGAAGAGAATAAAGATAGCCGAAAACTGAGTATGATTTTCTCTTCATTTTTTGAATCAGATGGGGGGGGGGCGTCTTTAATTCGACAGTTTGACCTTGGACGGTCTCCTTTTCAGTGACTCACGAGTGAAGACGTGTAAATTTCAAAGTTTTGCTAACTCGGCATTCCTAGCACATCATCAATCATCACGCTCTCCCGAGTGGGTGTTTGACGGCCAAGGTGGGCCGAGGTCAGAGCCGAGAGATCGAGTGGGCACACTAGAGAGAGGAGAAGCATTTTTTTGAGCCGGGTATCTATTGAGGATGTGAAACCATACAGGATAGAGCATAGGAAATCGGTGTACGCTTTCGAGCCTGGACCTCTTCACAAGAACCTGTCAGGGGGATGTAAGCTGTAAATTATGTCTTTATCCCTACCGTAACCCCTTCTTAATTCCACCATCCTTTTAGAGAACAGCCTGGTGGACGCAAACTCTGTGAACAACGAGCTGTCCATCCTCAGTCGCGTCTCCCACCCATTCGTCATCCGCCTCGAGGAGGTGTTCAAGAGCTCCTCGCGCCTCTTCATAGTCATGGAGATGGCGTCGGGGGGCGAGATGTACGACCGGGTTGTGTCCAAGGGCCGCTACTCAGAGGCCGAGGCGCGGCAGGCGATCCGCATGCTTCTAAACGGGTTGGCGTATCTGCACGCCATCAAAATCACTCACCGCGATCTCAAGCCGGAGAACATTCTGTACAGCGACTCGCGTCCCGACGCGCGTCTCCTCATCACCGACTTCGGCCTCGCACACCAGGGCACCAAGCCCAACGAGACCATGACGGAGACGTGTGGCACGCCCGAGTACATTGCCCCCGAGGTGCTGCTCAGGGTACCGTATACCGAGAAGGTAAGTAAATGTGACATTTTAAGATATCGAGACCTGGATATAAATCCCTGCAGTCGTTGATTAAAGCACAAGGCCAGAATCTTGATTTATCCTTTCAATCAGAGCTTATCAAGTTCTAAAGATATTGAATACTGTGTTCTTAGGTTGACATGTGGGCCGTCGGAGTGATCGCCTACATCCTCATGTCCGGGATAATGCCCTTCGACGACGATTGCAGATCTCGTCTCTACACACATATAATCACCGCGAACTACGTCTACTACTCGCAGGTAACACACTATCCAGAACAATCTGGTGTATATCAAAACTTATGTGAAGTTAGATAGGGAGATAGGGATCTCATAGTTTGTGTTGAGAAACGCTCTACGAAAGTTTTGGCTTCTACGCCGCTCTAGGCAATGATGACAGCTCTTTCCACCTCTTAGCTTTTGAAAAAGTGCATTTCTGAAAGGAAAACCTTGCAAATATTTACCAGAGTCCGGTGCTTTTCGACCTACTCGAAGAGCGTGAAACAGGAGCCGAGGTGTGCCCTTTCACTTCTCTGTTCCAAGCAAGCTGTTATCCTCGCACCTCACTGCAAAACACACCTTTGATAAACACCTAAGGGACGATAAACACTTCAATGAATGTGTCTGGACAACACTGATCATCACATGGGCCGATGGAATCCATCACACTGAAACAAACAGATGGTCATTGGAATCTTTGAGGGCTCGAATCGGATAAATACTCCTGTTCAGCGGCAGATTTCAGAATGAAACTGTTAGCACACTGGTATGCTTTCAAAGATCGAAAAGCCGTTTAGCAAATTATAGGAAAGCCTGGAGAAGATACTGTCCAAAACACCGTTATCGGATCAGGCTGATTTTCTTCAGAAGCCTTTTACCCTTTCACTATCTGTCAAAGAAGATAATTTTGTTTCCAGTTTTTGATGAAAAATGTGTTTTTCCCACGCGCCTGTTTTTTCATCTTACTGGACAGCGTTTCTCCACTGGGGTCTCACTGAGGACTCTCGAGAGCCTATCACCGCGATCCATCACGTGATTCTTTCAAATGTTTCTTCTTGAGCACCTGACGGTTCCGTTCTAACTTGCTGGGTCAAAGACTGTTTCCTATGTGGAACGTTTTGGATTTAATGGACTTGTTTTGGCTCAGCGCTTTACGTAAAAGAGGCCGACATGTGGTGGAAATAATGGGGTTGAATAAATTATTTGTGTTTATGGACTGCAGGAGCTGATTTTCTTGGAAAATCGACTGAAATTGAGATGTTTGGAGCATTATAGATGAAGGGCGGTGGTCCAGGATCACTCGAACCTACGAAGGATGGCATGCCCAGAAAAACCACAACAAACATGACCACTTTAGGCGCTTATAATCCCCTCCGGTCTCTTTACCCTTTGCTTTGCAGTTCTGGTCCGGCTCGGAGCTGGCGAAGCAGTTCGTCGACAGTCTTCTGGACACCAACTCGGACCTTCGTCTCTCGGCAGTGGACGCTCTGAAGCACGACTGGACAGCCGGGGAGCGGACGCATCTCAACGTGAGCATCAAGGCCAGGCCGGCTTCCGACTACAACACCATGACCAGGGTAAGCATGACCTTCTGTGCTTGACCGAAGGAAGGGATTCAAAACCCTTTTTTGACCCTTGAAACATGCTTATGAGGTAGACGGTCCGAACGTACCTTTCAATGACGGAACCACAGCTCTAGAAGCTTTTGAGACATTCGGGATACCGTATATCCCAAACCCAACGAGCTTCCTCCTCTCGTAAAAGAGGGTTGCCACACAAGCAGCGCGCCGTAGTAAAAGAACATGTCAGTCCAGATTTATCGATCTAGTTTTCTGTAACAAAATCAATCTCCGCGGTTCCGGGCACTCCTTTAAGAACGATTGATGCTCGGCTGTTCCTTCCGGAGGGCCTCTCCTGTCAGCTGGTGTTGTTCGTACAGCGCGTTTTGATCGATTCGCGACACGTTCCGGCAACACCGCTGCGGGACCTTTTGATCTGGGCGCAATTAACGGAGGGCGGAAGCCGTGGAAACAGTTGTAAAAAAGTGCCCGCAGCGTTGGAGGCTATTAATCTCGGAGTTGCAGACGAAGTCGACCCGCTCCATCCGCAGTGTGACGCGGAGCGACCACGGACACCGCGTGGACCCGCGCGAGGTGGACCAGATGGCGTCGGACCTGCAGCGCGTGCACAACTCGCACCGCCAGTCCACCAAGCACTACGGCGTCTTCTGAGGAGCCCTGTACATAGGCCGTGCCTTCTAGTCCCGTGTCACCACACATATCTCCGAGAGATCCAAGAGGAAACAGAGGATTGAGAGTTCTTGTACACCACCGATTAGATGACTTCCTGTCGATATTTTATGCCAGATACTCTAATAAATCGGAAAAGTCGTTGGTGTGAGGTCATCTTGGGCTTGCGGAGGGAAGGCTTCGGCAAATCCATACATGATACTTTGGTACAAGATGCTTAATATGATAGAAGATGACCCCCAGTCCTTGGTAGCAGTCCGTAAAGTTAAATGCATAGGAGTTCTCGGAGCTCGGTCCTACGAGGAAGATCCTGCTGGGCCAGGAGGCTACTGGATCTTTCGTATCTCAACTTCGCTAGGACGATGAACGATTTGCACCCACATTACACGTGTATTACACGGCCGAAGTAGTCTCTTAACAAACTTACGACAGGCCTAGCGACATTCCTGATTTTTGCCATTTCGCCATTTTTTCCGACATTTGCCATTACTACAGTAGATCTTGCTGTTTTTTGTTGGGAATTTCGCAGAAAAGATCACAGAAAAGAGTAATCCTGGCAAGGAATTTATGACTCCATTTTGTGCCCAAGTATCCCGCGCTTCTACTGCGTGTCAACAACTTCTTGACATTGGCGGGAGCTTAGAGTGATGATCAAACAGAACACTCAGACGCTCTCTGAAGTTCCGGCGACGTCTTTTTGTCCCTAGGCGAGAAAAAGAGCACGGCGGTGAGAAGGGACCGGTAGTGAGGGCCAGTTGAGTTAACTGGGTTAAGTAAAACACTGACATGACAGAGATCTATGGTATACCGTTGTCGTCCGAGAGACCACATAATACAAAGTCAGTACCCAGTGTAGATGATGGAATCGGTGTACGTGATTGAATATGATTATAACACGGCGACTAGTGCACGTATGAAACATAATCCTACTCGTTGCCAGTATCCCGACTCTGACGCGAAATTGTTTGTAATTGTCAGCCAGATTTCTGATTGTCCTACTTAATCAAGTTGATTGTACCGTTGAACGCAAAAAGATGGTATCCTTTTTATCAAAAAGGTGCTTTATGTGAGAACGAGCACACGAGAAAGAAGTTAGTGCGGCGCATAAAGTGATGGTCATATTCAAATGATTTTTACTCACGTTTGACACCTCTCTTAAAGTATCGCTTTCCAATTCACACATCCAGGAACAATAGTTGAGCGGCTACCGTTCCACGTCACTCGCGACCATGGACGACGTCCCGTTACTGTTCGTCAACGCCGTGCTCCACTGCCTGAACTCCGAATCCCTCTCCACTCCTCGGCTTCTCGCTCATCCCCTCTGGAGCTGTGTGGCGGAAGAACATCACAAGAAGAGAAAGGACTATGTTTTTCGGTTGTGCGATTATCTTAGAGGCGAGTACCAGCTTTTCGTGGAACAAACTGATGGACGCCAATATTTGACACCAGAGGAATGGTTGCGAAGTGACAAGACTCATCTAAGAGTGAGAGAAATGTATCTCTCCGGCCCACATTGGAGGAACAGCCCGATCCGGACTGTCGAAGAAGCTCTGCAGTGTTCTCTTCGGATGGCCCCCTATCTCAACAACCTTGAGGAGATTAATGTTTCTATGTATTTCAGCCGCAAAAGCGAAAGATTCGATTTCCTCCTGAAGCGACCTTGCCATATTTTAAACGATAACAGTTTAGTCGGGAACAACAATATCCTCAGATGGCACCTTGAGAACAACGACAGGCTGAAATACGTAAGTACTAATCTTTTCTCCTACGACGAGGTCAGTGATCTGCTCCCTCTGTGCGCCGAGAAACGACTGACGTGGAAGATGGTATTTTATCTAGTGTTGAATACCTTGATTGATGTAAAAACTTGGAAAATTGATGCCCAATGGGATGAGATCTACCCGTTCGTCACACATAAGATTACTTTTGTGAAGCCTGCTCAACAAAAGAAAGGAACTGCTTTCTACGAGGATGAACACATCCGAAAGGAGTTTGTTTGGTCCTCTGGGAACCAATCGTCCATCACTATCACATGGAAGTGATCTAAGGAGCTGTTCGTTTCTCTTTCTTCAACTTGCGTTGAAACGTGGAGCCAGCGGTAACAGTACATATGTCATAAAATAAATGTTTGTCCTTGTGATCGATCTGTTTGTCCTACTAAACTTACATACGCCCTCCTACCTCGTGATCCTGGCCCTTCTTGGCCCTGTCGATCAAAACCCATGTTTATATTCACCATATTCTCTTCGTTATTTACTACGAACCTCATGTGCACATCCTCCAATGGCTCCCTTCTCTTGTGTTTTGTGTTTTTCTGGCTTGGAGGTATAAATATAATTTCTGACCACTTACAGGACAGCCTTTGGGAGAGGCTCGTGTAACTCTCCCGAACGAGTCATCTTGTGACCATAAAGTAACGTTTTATGATGAGAATTAATCGCTTAATCCTATCAGCTCTAAGCCCTTGTATCACGTAAAAACACCGCCATCAAACCAGGTGATTCCCAGAGCCCATCTCCCTCTGCCGATGCTGCCATCAATCGCTTTTTCCAAACCATTTGCCTCAACTTTTATGTATCTTCGGCTCCTGCGCCGTCCGGTCCGTCCTCCTGGGCGGCTCATTCCGTATTCTTGTTCGTCTGTTTGTGTAATCGGATTAGATTCGACGTTAAGCGTCCCGCACGGAACAAACAGGTCAGTGATGGGCGAGGGAGCGCCGGTTCGACACTTTCAGATCACACGGTTTGATAGGCTTAGCTTTTGTTGCCTGGCGCTGTTCCGTTCTATCGCCAGGAATCTTTTCACTTGATACCGGGTTTCGAGCTCTGTTATTTCTGGAATTGTTGGGTAGCTCATATCCCAACCTTCGAGCTTCTATGTCCAGAGCAATGGAGGCCAGGAAAGTTGACGTGCGCCGTGACGCGTCTTCTCATAGTGACCAAGAAGAAAAAAAGAAGCAAATTGTGCAACAGCCGAAGAAGGAACTGCATCGAATATGCCTCATTTGTCCCGTTCCTAGTCCACACACACATGAGGACCTCCAGCTGGTGACAGCCTATAATGAGCATTCTCCATTATTGATCAAAAACGTGCCTGCGAACCTGCCTATTGTTCGCATTAGCCTTGGAAAATGACTCTTTTTTGAAATGTTAGTGTTTATTGAGCCATTCATCTCTCTTTCTTCTCCATCGGAGCCATCTGACGCACGTGATAATCCCTTCACTGATTAATTTTCGTCTCATCAGCTGAATGGTGAGACACGACCGCAAGATTTTGGCGCAGCATCTGTGACGCTTAAGGAACTGAAATACTTTGGCGATACTTACTGTTCCTGTCGGCCCCGGCCGTGATAAGGAACAGTTTTGTTGATAAGGAATGCCAGTGGGCGCCTGTGACGTGCAATTTGCTTTATGACAAAACCAGAGCTTTTTTAATATATTTGACGTAAGCCGTAAGTGAAAAAACGATTCGCCCTTTTTTCCCTGATTCCAAATGCGACCATTCTTTCCTACTGTCAGAGTCTTCCTATTGCATCAAACACCAGTGATTGCATGAACGTCATAAGTCTTTGATTGTAATGATTGAATGGCGGACGTGGGAACCTAGTGCGTTTCTATAAATTTCTTTAAAAAAACCTCTCTTTAAAAAAAGTTGATTGATCAGTGGCCAACAAATCAGTTGTGTCCAGGCTCTGAATGTTCTTCATTCCTGACAAAGGCGTAAGGAAAGTAGCTAGTAGTTAAAGTGGTTTTTACATTTTTTTTCACATTTTCCATTATATCCATTAGGCGCCCTTGATTTCCGAACTCTTAGGTCACCTGCCTCACGCATGGAATCAGTTGATCATTCCAAATTGTCCCATTCAAAGACCCTTTTATTCTTTCCGAATTGCTCCTAATGACCGGGACATTAGCAACCAGTTCTCGGCGGTCTTCTTCGGCACTTCAAAGCGGAACTCGCCTCTCGTCTTCTGTGACAAAAACAACCCTTAATCATCCTCCTTCGATCGCCTCGCGACGTGCTAAAGTAAACTAATGTTTGCACTTCCAAATCGAGGCCGTCTCCTCCGTGTTTGCGTTGGGACGATGAGTCAGATCAAGGAGATTCCAATCACACACTTCTTCTTCTCTCCAGAGAAACGGACCCTGAGTTCTCGTGTCCTTCGGCCGAAAGCTGGCAGCCTGTTGTCGAGCACTGTAAGTGATCCAGTTCTTAGGCTGTAATAACGTCCGATTTGTTGGCTTGTTTTCAAGGAGCCTGATTTCATGAAAAGTGACAGAGCGTTGTAATTTCTCCTGTGCCTTGTTTTCGGGCGGTAAGTGGTCCTTCTGGAGATCAGCTGGCAATGAAAGTAGGTGCGGTCCAGATGGGAAGATGGTCCACAGGATAGAGAAAGTTTGTTTGTACAGGCGCTTGTAAAACGCTGAAGGGGGAGGGGAAGTGATGCGGTTTTAGGCCCGCCAGGCGGAAATGAATCATATCATAAACTCTTATGCTATAAAGCTTTGGGCATTTAACCAAAAAATCTTTCTTTGACAAATCTTCCTTTGATTGTTCCTTTTAACCGATTTGTAGATCTGTTAAGAGGTAGTCCACTTGGGTACTTGAGAAAGTCAAGAAAGTTCGGAAGGTAGATTTCAAAGATATAAAATATCTGATGCTTATTTGACCCATCATATCCATCCCATTGCTAGATCCAAGTACACGATCGGATAACGGGCTTTTCAAAGTTGGGCTGCCAAGACACTTCAAGACGCAACATGCACATCTCGTCCCCTTCTCGTGGGTCTCTCGATCCAGTTGATCACGTGACTGCGCACTGTGTTCATCGGTGGTCGTTCGTTGTGTGCGAACGGACGATCAGTGAAACCACGTAGCAGCTTCCAGCAACTGGGTCATGTGCAACGCTAGATTGCACAGAACGCTCAGATTCTAGCCAAAAAATGTCCGGCACGGATTTGACACTTTTAAGAAGCTAGCGTGGAGCTAAGACTTTGGTGGAGTTGTCCTGGAGCGGTTCTATTATGTGTACCGCCTCTACAGTAGCGCTATAGCGCCTCTATAGCATTAGATTCCTTGGATTTTGTAGAGCAGATGTTCTTGGTAGAATCTAGCTATATACCTTGATTTAAACCGTAGATCGAATGGTATATCTCATGGTTGCCAAAAGTAGATCTTCTAACATTTCTTTGTTGGTTTTGGTGAACCTTAGAACATCTTTTGGATCTTTCTGTAGATCTTATCTCAATGCTCAAACACCAAGCGCTTTTTCATCCACAGCGTATCATCCCTGCTCGGATCATCAAATAAGAACACCTTGTGGAGGCGACGCTTGTAAACGCCGTCGCGCGAAGGCAAACAGTCCTATTTACTCTATCGCCCGCGCGATCACGCTTCCTTCCCGTCGTCGCAAAACAAAATCCTACACGGCCGTCGTCGCCGTCGCCAAAGTGCAAAATGCAAATTTTTGCCTCCTACGCCGCCTACGCGGGCGCGCATTCGGGCGTAACGAGATCCCTATCGCCTTCTGTAGGCCTTCTGTGCCGACCATCCGCCCTGTCAAGCGGCACTCTCATAGCTTTTCCTCCTTGTCTTTTGGACGCAGTCGTCTCAAACCAAAGGCTTCAAAGAGCCTACTGAATGGTCCTAAACTTGCGAGCCTTCCGGTTCCATCTCCTGGAGCGTTGGGATCAACTCATGCAAGGCTAATAAGCGAAGTGTTCATTTAAGTTTTATTATCTCGGAAGCGAGATTTCGTGACCCAGTTCTTCGTGCAAAGGGCGATACCAGTTCCTATAGGCAGTACATGCACCACGCTAATGATTTGTGACCTTGTTCCAGGGCACTAACTGATCGGCAGGAGTAATAACCAATGCGTCCTTGCGTACTTTTCACTTTCTAAGCATTTTGAAGGTCGCACATTAGGCTTACAATATTTCTTAGCTATTTAGGCAGCGGAACGCATGGCCACCTTTTCTGGTGATACGACTTTGCAGATACCGTAACCCTACAGTAATTTACTGTGCACAAAGGAACGCTATGGAACTGGGTTTATTGCGATTTTATAACCCATCCATTTATCCGAGCGCCACCTTCTCGTTGTTCTTTTAGGCCGGGAAAAAACCTTCGCGACTCACAGTGAGCTTCAATTTAACCAAATGTGGAGGCAGAGGAGACCGATGGTAGCTGCCATGAGTTGAGGAAAACTTAACCTAAGCCCAATTTAACTTCTTCAATAACCAACAACTCAAAAGAGACTTCATTATATGTGTCCTTTCCTTACTACGGTGCCATAAAAAAGAAACTCACAAACCACCTTCTTAGCATCAACTCATTACCGGACCCTTGCACATCCTGCGTTGTTTACCCTGACACGCCGAGCCTGACCCAGTTTATCATGCAACAACTTAGTCTCCCGACCAGTACCTGAGAGTTGCGTGGCGGACCGCCTGCTTGGCCACTCATAACGCCGATAGCCGCTTTGTTCTTGAGGGATCATACATGCCGCCTCGAGACGCCAGCTATCACCCACCCTCTAAGTGTTTGTTTTTCTTTACAGCCTAGAGCCGAGAGGCGCGCGGCCTTGGTTCCGTCTCCGTCTCCTCTTCTTGGCTCCCCTCGAACGGCGGCAAACAGTTCGCCCGTGCCCACACACCGTTTGCTCGCCACCTTTGGTGCGCTGGCAGTAGCGGCGAGGAGCGAGATGCGTGTGGGGCTATTTGTAGGGGAGCACCGTGGCGCTTGATTGATCGATTGTCGACTCGGATCAGCTGCGCTTGTCGAGAGCGCCACGCGCGAGAGCCGCGATGACCTGGAAGGGTCCCGTGGGTTCGGGTTTTGAACGTGCGTGCGGAAAAAGAGGAGTTTAATGTAACTTTGTGGAGAATATCGATTTTTCGCTTTTTTGCTCACCGCGAGGACGGATCGACTCCGCTCCGTTTTTGGAAGTCAGCACGTGTGCCTCCGCTGTCGCTGTGGGTTTTTAGAGATATGATACTTGGCTGATATGGTTATTTGGTTCATAGTCCGTGCCCCTTGTGAGTTATACCCTTAGCTACGATTTTGAGGTCAAGCCCGGCAGAGTCTTCTAAAAAGTTTTCCTATTGAAGCTGATCTTCTATACCTCAAGTTGCATCTTCCATCGGCAGGAGTCATGGACAAAAAAAAACCAAAAAGGGCACGAAAAGATTGATTTTACACAGTTTGTTTTACTCAGTTTTTCCCATGCTAAAACGACTTATGCGCCATATTGAGGCAAGATTTGTTTTTTTACATTATTTGATCTTCCTCTGAAGTACAAAGATTGTCTAGGGATGGTCCCTATAGACTCCTTAGAAAGGCGCGAAAATGCTTTAGCAGCCCAGAATTGGATAGAGCGTGACGAAGTTTGTTTTGTTCTAGTGAAGGTGCTGCGACTCCAAAGGTTTTCCCCTTACCAGCGCGCAAGCTAATTAGAAGCGACCGGTTTTTCAATTAATCTGCTGTATTATTCCGTGTCCCTTGCAGCGATTAGCCGAAGAATCAATAGACTAGCACGTTTGGTTTCGAGGTCCTCTAACATTGAGTGCCACCCACTCGGCGAGGAGAAGCACTGGACGCTGCAGCGGATCAAGCATGACTCATGGATGTCTTCCTTCTAGTCAATAGAACATTCGCGTCCGTTTGATTGATGGCCGCAGAATGGCAGATGGATACCGTAGCGGGCGCTTTATCCATGACTGAAAACTGTAGCGGCTGCAAGGGGAGGCCTACTTTCTCTTCCTTTTTGAATCAGGACTTTTGGTCTTGCATCTCGTATTCTGACCGTCTAGCAGCAAAGCGATCGGAAACAACTTTTAAGGCTTGAAGGATGTTCCTAAAAGGTATATATAGGTAACATTTACAACTGGATCTTTGTTTCTTTAATCTCCAATTGTAATCTCTTTCGACTAAAGGAAAACTAGCTGACCTTCTTTCTCACTGCTGCTTATCAAGGTGTTAACGGGTTAGAAAGTGTGCAAGAGTTTGCAAGGTTGCTTGCAAAACGTTCCAATAACCTCCACCTTGATCAGATCCTCCTCTTGGCCATTAGCACATAAACAAAATTTGCTTCTTTATCCTATAAACACTATCAAATTTCCAAACCACAATATTTATCATTCAGTTTACACCGTGCCTTGCGGTCAATCACACCTTAGATAATATGTAGTGCCACTTCTCCTCACCCAGAAGATCACCTCCACCTTGCAAGTGACCATTCCTAGTTTTTAATTCTTGATCGACTGCGACCTCCCACGCCTTGCGACAATGCGCGTCGAAGAACGTCGCTCAGAAGATGCTGCCAGACGGAGCGATCAAAAGATGCCGACGCGCGGCCATCAGCACATAAATCTCCCCTCGGGTCCTTCTCCTTTCAACCGACCGCCTGACCACTTACAGTGATCGAGTACGTGTCGGCGCTTATCATCCACGCGACGGCTCTGGTAAATCCCGTCCGCGCCGGGCTGACCTCTCGAGCAAAGATCGACTTTTACAGCTCTTCTTCTCGAGGACCTTTCTTCCCCAGGTCGACATTTAATTAACGACCCCACCGAGCATGCAAACCTGTCGCGATATTTTTCGCCGCCGCCGCCCCTCGCGGCGTTCGTGTCGAGAGGCGCGCGCGAGAGATAACGCCGCCGCTCTTTCTTATCGTTCTAAGTAGTGTCTACGTTGTAGAGCCGCTTCTGTGTGCATGATGGAGCGAACAGCGCAGAGAACGTGCGCCATCCAGAGGCGCCCCTCCGCCTCGTCCACTTCCTCGTCCGCCTCCTCGACCAAGGAGAACGTCGCCGGTTCGGCCAGCAAGATACCCGTGCCAAGCAGGCGTGAAGTAGGTCTTTAGAGTTGTGGGGAGTTTAAAGAAAGAGGTCGACGTCGCCGATCGATCAATGATAAGAGGTGTTCGGTTCCTGGTCTTCTTTGCTGAAGGGGTAGAATTGGGTTAAAACAAGATGAAACTATGGGTGAAAACCCTTAGGACACTCGTTAGAACTGTTTCTTAAGACTTGTGCATAGTCTCAGATCAGATCACATTGCTCGAACAAAAATCCGCGGATCAGATTCCCATGGTCGTTATGGGACATTGTTCGTAGATCGTTGCAGGACCTCCAATGTGATCTGATCCGACATTATGCGCGAACCTTTAGAGTAGTTCGTTTTTGAGTAATGAGTACTTGACCAAAATTTGGGGACAGTCGCCGAGTGGTAATGGCTTTGACCGCCAATCGCTCGGGGTGGGTTCGATCCCGGTAGGTGGCCAATCTTTTAAATACAGGCCTTTTTTGTTTTTTTTTTATATTTTAATGGTTTTATACCAGAGTTCTCAATTTTCGACCAACCTTTCAAAGTTTGCACTGTTTCAAATCTATGAAAAAACAAGTGGGTTCTAGGTTCTGCCGTCTATACCCACAGTATGCCCCTGTTACTTCACTTTTTCCTACCGTCAATCACAGTTCCTCAAACAAGACGGCAAATCACAGTTCCCCCCGTTTCTCACCTTTTTATCCTTTCCAAAAGCCATACGGTAATACGTGGAACATATTCCCCGACGCTCCTTAACTGCTGCCATTTCCGTGAACCAGTTCAAGGAGAGGTTTTTGATCGCCTTAGCCTGGTTCGCCACCAACTCTAGTGTCAAGAGCAATTAGGAGCCCTGTCCAGCAGGGCGGTCCGCCTTCCATCAAGCTGACAAACGGTTCGTCTCGAAACAAATCGTTTGCTAAATGATTGTGACCGAGTCGAGAATCCGGACGAGATGTGATTCGGAAATGGCGACGTGACAGGTGTGACGGAAGACTTGTGACATCTTTTTTGTGACATGGGCGGCTTTTGCATAGGTTGACTTTAAAGATAGTTTGCTTCCCTGAAATTAAGGGTTCTCTACCAAGGTCCTGTCAGAGAACAGTCATGGACTGTCGATGAGTCATAATAAACAAGAAAATAAAAAGAAAAGTAGATACAGATTACATTCAGTGTTAAATTAAAATGATCATCCATGGATGGGATCGAACCTGGCCCGAGTCGTCCCGCGATTGCTTGATGATCATCCATCTAGCTTTCGTGGTGGGATTTCGGTCATTTATTGACAATCCTTGGGTCGCCTTGTTTGTACCGATGGTTGTCAATTCCTATGACTCACTCAGCAGTAGTTTTCATGTCCTAAGAAGTTTTGGGCCGGCAAAACAATCTTTTATCAATGCTCGAATTGTCGCAACTTCGCCACGGTGTGTTTTCGGCGTATCCAACATTGATCGATCGGCCATGTTCGACCGACGGAACCCGTTCGGAACCCGTCCGAGCACTTTCCTCCCCCGTTTACATCACAAGGATGTCGTTAAAGAGCGTTTCCCGCAGCGAATCAGTTCGGCCTGCATGCCTAATGAATCCGTTCAGATCCGTCGCCCGCCGCTTAAGATCGTCACGACGCAGGCGCCTTCGACCATAAAATGGTAATTATGCCCGGTACAGCGTCATAACGGCGACACAGTTACAGTGTTTCCAAAGGGGTCCCGCCACGAACCCCTAGAAGCGTCTGTACGTCGTCGTCGTCTTCGGACTCCGATTCGCCGCCGTCGTCGCCTACTTGGTCGACGGGCTCGGCAAGGAGTCAGCGATGCCCGTGCTTGACCAGGCAGGGCACATCCACGATGGGGACCGAGAGTATGGGGATTACCAGAAGCCGGAAGGCTTCAGTGGACTCCCCACCGCCATCGCCTATTTATAAGGCGCCTTTTATCGTTGGAACAGCTGTAAGTTCCTGGAAGGGTTTCGCAAGGTTGATTACAGACAGATATGGGTCTCGAGTGGATTTCTTTTGAGGCAAAAAGTAAACTTCATCTTTCAAAGATTTTTCATTAGTGTGAATCCCGTTTTTTGTTGTAAATTTGTTGTGGATTTAAAGCAAAAAAGTTGCGCTATTTTCGGTCTTGACGGGAAGCCCCTGAAACGTCACTTTTCTTATCCTTAAGGCTAGCAGCTACGGTGTGGCGCTTGAATTTCAATGCGTTCTAAGCTGCTCCAATCCTACGTAGCCTCGATACGCTCTTGAACCACCATGGCTGGTCCACTGAACCAGCGAACTCTCCGCGCTCTTCACCATGTCGCATCGAATTATCCAGGAACCGTCCATTTTCGCGCCCGGACACTTCACCCAACCTGTTAATGCCCTGTTTACTACGCCGCTTCGTGATTTGTCCTTCAGAATCGCATCTACGAGTCGTTTGACCGCTGCACGGCCGTAAACAATCACCCAGTTGTCGCTGGAATCGCGCCAGTTTGGCGTCCTTGACGCCATGGCAGTTAAAAGTGCAATTAGTCAAATGTGGAGAAGTGTTGGGAGCCAATTGCGAACGCTACTGATCATCGGGTGTCACATTAACTTCTCCGTTTTCTGCTCTCCTTATGTCAAACAGCGGGAAATGGTAGTTTACCTGATAAGGCCGTTACACAGTGTTTTCGTCTCTCTGAAGAAGGAGAAAGCGTCCATCGGAACGACGAAAAACGGGTTTAGGGAGCGAAAAAATAGGTGAAAACAATAAATAAGGGAAGAAAACATGAAATAAAATGAAATGACTGGGACGGGATTCGAACCTGTGGCCTCTATCACTATAGCCAAAAGCTTTCCCACTGAACCACACGCAAAGTTTCGGCCTCGACCATTCAATTCACTCATCAATCATCGTTCAGAGCTCCTCAAGCAGCTGTTACCAAATCCACGGCAACGTCCAGAACCTTCTTCAAACGGTCAAAGTGAACTTCCCCATGTACCACTCGCTGGTCATGGCCGTAGTGGCCGCGCCCGGCGGCACGACCAACCTCTGTGAGAAGCTCATTGCGGCCTTCGACGCAAGAATCGCACTGATAGAAGAAGCCATGGACAACCTGTGGAGGTGAGCCTGGCGCCTGTACCTCCTTACCCTCTTTCAGGCTGAGCAAGAAGTCGCAGAACGGTCCCATCCAGAACCAACTGATCGCCGAGAAGTTCTACCACCTCTACGACGAGGTGGACCGGTGTCGTCAGAAGCGCTGGGACCTGTCCTACTTGACGTACAGTCTGAACGAGAAGGGCAACGCCATGCACCTTCCCAGCAACCGCATTTCACAGATCAAATTGATCCAGAAGGTCTTCGCCTGCAAGTCGCTGTAGGAGTGTACATACTTTGTTGCGCCGCGGCTCGTCTCTACGGCCACCCACAAGGACCTCTCCCTAACATGTCTTCCCTACTAACACCAATAACTTCCCTCCCCTCCCCTCTTAACACGCATGCAGAAGAGAGTTCGAGAAGTGGTGGCCAAGGAGAGGCGCTGCGGTGAATGGGATAGTGCAATCAGATCTTTAATGTGTTGTCTACTTATACCTCACTTCCTATGGTGCTCAAATAAATCACTTCACTGAGAAGACTGCACACAGACGGCAATATCATGAGGGGACTACAAATACGGGTGGCCGAGAGCCCCGCTTAGCGCGGTGTCCCAAGTTGGACTCGCCGTTGGTGGCCTGTGGCCCTTCCTCTCTGCGCTCGTAAAAACGTCCATTCGGAGTCTTTCATTCCTGCTTCATTAAGCGAACGTATGATATTTACCACGGAGATCACATCGTTGTGGGAGCCATAAATTGCGGGAAAGCCGGCCATCTGTCCGTGCAGTCTTTGACTCTCGACCAGCCCACTTTCTACAACTCTTATCACTGTGCTCACCGCTTCGAAGTTGCCTTTTCTCTCGTAAAAGTAGCTTGAGATTGCTCAAACACGTAGAACCATCCTAACACAGCATGAACGGTGGACCGTATTATCGATCGATTTTTATCGTCTTTGCCATGACCCAAGCGACGGCAAGGAGGTGCGCGCCGACCCACGCCCTGTGAGGCATTGCTTCTTCTGCATCGCTTTTGGCACTTCCCGCAGGCGCTTATACTCCCTACAATTTCCGAAACCGAAGTTTGAAGGGCGCACTGTTCCAGAAGATTTCTCTCTTCCTCCGCGTCTTCTGCTGATCGCAGCTTTCTGATGACGTTTCTTTCCAGGCAACCATGCTCATCGGACACGAGGGAAGCGCTGCTAGTCTCATGGGCAGCATTGACCTGTCCTGCAACGCTTCTCATGACTTCGATTTCACCCGGGCACGCTCCCGCCTGGCGAGGGCCGACAATGTGACCCTAGATACGGTGGCTTCCGTCGAGGAACTTTCGGTGCAGAAGCCAGAGCAACAGAGAAGTCAGGCTCCGCATGAAAGGTCGCAGGGTCGGCATGAAGTGGAGAGACGAAACGAGAAGAAATCAGATAATAATGACCATGTAAGTGGATTACACACCTAGATGAAGCCGAAACGGGGCCTGTCCACAGATAATCACGAAAATGTACCCTAAGGCGTCTTTTGTCGGTTGCTTTTAATGTGGATTTAGATCGGGAAAACCCCCGGCTTCAGAAACCCCGACTTTTACTAATAATGTGCCTGCAATCAAGTTTTACTGTAAATGAGTGTTTCACAGGATTTCCACAGCTATATACTTCACAAATTCCACAATTACCGTACTTGAGTGATGCTATTCAGACTATTTCACCGATTTCTTGCATCCATGACTGCAACACCCATCTGCCCTAGAGGGATGGACAAAAAGATACGGTACAAACAATAATATCCGCCATTCAGCTTTTGCAACAAAGAAGGAGGAGCGAGAAGATCCGAGAAAACTGCCTGTCCGGATTTGAAGTGCTCAAAGAACACGTGAAATCCAGCACCAAGAAGCGGAGAAGTAGCCACAAGAATCCGATCGGTAATCCGGACCCTCTCTTCTTGAGAGTAGAAAATCACCCACAGCCAATCTCAGTGGAAGAGTACGAAAGGATGCGCGCGCTGAGGAAGCAGAAGGAGCAGAAGGAGTTAAGGTTGGTAGTAGAACGCTCTCGGCCTATTGCGAACATCTGGATTTCAGAACATCTTACTATCTCCAATCCCACTTCGGAGGCAGGAACTATGAACGTGACATGCCTGCCAGAGACCAAGCAGCGCTAAACCTTGAGCGTAGAGTAGAAGCTGCCAGTCAGCTAAGAGAAAACCAGCCAATTACCGAGGAGGAGATGAAGTTTCTGCAGATGCTACGTCGGGTAAAGGCTCAGAAGCAGCAGAGGTACGGTAAATGGATAAGGTCACCCAAAAACGAGATATTTCTTGGGAGTATTTGTCGCTGTTAATCACACCTCCCACCCTATCTACATAATTTTCAGAAGACCTCCCGCTTCGGCACCCATTAGCCATCGCTCCCCAGAACACTCCTTCAGAGCACAAGGTCACCAATCCCGACCACAGACACAAGAACGAGAACGCATCGTGCTCCGGGAACAGGGTACCTCTCCCTTTAGGAACGAAGAAATAGGTCCTGTGCAACAGGATCGACCTTCGCCTCCTGAACCGCCACAGCAGAAGGAGATGGTCGAAGACTGTGAGCGTCTCTCGCGACTGGACATCGGAATTCCTAGGAGCACGCGATTCACCTCGTCCGGTACGAGTCCTCTCAAGGAGCAGGAGGAGGAGATTAAACGACGTCCTGTGTGCTTTGAAGCGTTCATTGAAAACAGTCCTGTGAGGCCAAGAAGCCAGTCAAGGCCAAGACCGGCCACGGCTGCGCCACCAAGTCAGCCTTTCATGGCGGGCAAAGCGGTATGTTTTTCTTCGATCAGAGCTTATGATGAACACGTTTATTGTAACCAGCAACTTCTGACGTAACTGATAGGGATAAGTAGAAAAGAAAGTTAGGACGTCGTCATTTTATGCATTTTTAACGCATTCTATCTAAACCCAAAGGAATAGAGCTGAATTTCCACAAACAATGTGTTCGTGGTCTTTAGAAGTTTTAACTTAAGGCAATAGATTCCGAGACTCTTTACAATCTGCTTACCGTACCCTCTCTCGCTTTCAGGGAACCGGGAACAGCAAGTGCTTCCAACTGGGCAGCGTCAAAAGTGACCTCTTGCAATTGGTCCGAACAAACTACCCATCATTTTGTGGAATGGTGAAACAAGTGCTGGACAGCAAGGCCGGGCAGCAGACCGTCCTCCAGAAGATGGAAGAGCTGTTTGAGCGACGACTAATGTATCTCCAAGGAAAGTTCGAGGAGTTTGACGCGCAATACGAGTCCCTGCGCGAGGTCGATCCGGCAAGACGAAGCGTAGGGGACAAGATAGTCGAGCTGGACAAGCAGAAGGATCTGACGAAGAAGAAGCTGCAGGAGCTGCGCGAGATGCTCCCTCGGGGAAGCGCACGGATAAACCGACTTCAGGAGCTTCATTTGCTTAAAGTAGTTTTCGCTCGATGAAAGCCGCTAAACCTTTGAACTTGTAAGGAACTATTCTGAAATAAAATAAAATACTCAAATCATATTTATTGCCTAACAACAGTAGACCACTTTGAATACCAACTTTCACATCCTCTTGTAAAGCAGTTAGATCAACCTTTACTTTTTGAGGATCTGCCACTTTGAGGAAGGTGAAGGTTGAACGAGCTTAAGCGAACGAATTTTAAGCCGTCTAGAAGTTTGAGATCACCAGAACATATATCACATTTGAATTCATTTAGTATCACCATCACAAGGCACGATATGCCGACGGATTCTCCGATAGAATTTTTCCTAAGATTTTGCAAGTGGGTTGGTCTGCACGCACTGCGATCAGTAATTTCTCACTGGCTTACGCCTAGTCCTGATGTTCTGCTAAGGCATTGCGAGCAGAGTAACTTCTACGCCCAACTTAGGCTTCCTGCCATTCCTGATGCTCAGCTAATTAAGTTTGGTCAAAATTCTATCGGAGAATCCGTCGTCGGAGAATATGTCATGGATTCCTAACAACTGATTCACTCACAATTCCAAGGTACCAAGCTGAAAAAACGCTCAAACGGAGCTGATCATTCAGAATTGTACGGGGTTTGAATATAAAAGTAATCTTCCTCCTCATTTGTTGTTCACCTTTGAGATTAAGGGCCGCAGATGATTTTGCAGCTTGTGGACACATCTAACACATATGTACAAGCAATCAGGTCTATTTCCTATGTACAAAAAACATATTCACACGTGTGTATAACAATAAGTCATTTTAAAACCCAGGTTCGTTCACATACAGGGGATAGATCAATCTTTGCTCTATGGAATCCCCAACCCGCACTATTGACTTGGATGCGAGAAGACGCCATAAACGTAATTGTCCCCGAATGGAAAATAAGCGTACAATTTGTGCTTGAAAAGCCAATTACCGTTCTTGTCATAAAGGTTAAGTAGTTCCTTGGACTTGGATCCTGACCGATCACCAACACCGACTACTTTAGGTTTGAGATTCCAGAGGAAGTCCGTCTTTCCAAGAATGGTTTATACTACCTTCTTCTTCAACGGACAGGACAAAACGCTGCGAATATGGATTAGGATTTGCTTGAGGGAGTGACGGACTGTGTACAGCTCCTAGTATTTGGTGCCGCTGCTATAAGATCTGAAGCAAATGGCTACACCATTTTTGGGCCCACCAACCGAAGATTTGGCTGCACAGTTTATCTCTCAAGCTCCTAATCAGTATCCTCGGTTTATTCAAGTAATAAACATGTTCTACTATCGTAGTATTCGCTCCCCGGAACCTCGACTGCTTCCTCTCCCTGCTCCTACCCCCTATTCGCAGCCATTTTACCGTCTCGGCGTCCTCAGCCGGGTCGTCCATCATTGTGGTGGGCGACCCGTAAAGTTGATGAATGCGCAGTCAATCGTCGTCGTCCGGAGCGAACGATGTGGCGCGCGAGATATGGGACGTTATCACTGCGGCGGCCGTTGGCACAAGTCCCGCGCGCCCGCATAAACAGCAACCTGTCACCGGGAGTCATCGGCGTCGCGCGTTTGAAACGTTTTGGAATTCGTCGTATAGTGCGGCAGTCGCCTGTTTTTACACTGTGCGCGCGTAAAAGATACGAGGATGCGACTAATTGGATAATCCGACCTGTTTGCAACTGCGCTACCGCGGCGGAAAGAAGTGCGACGCGTATTGCGGGATGCAAAGAGTGGTGTTTAGCCCCGGATGCGGGGAGAGCGGAGTGAAAGGAACATGGAGGGACCGGAAACGAGGAAGTTCAACGGGTGTAGCAGGAGTTCCGGAACACCTTTAGGGTCCGTTTGGTGTACATTTCTGGCGACAGTTCTCAGCTTAAGCTTTGTGGTGTTGTTCGCCTTTTTTTATTCTATTAGGACAACACTACAAAGGAACAAGATACCGCAGTTTGTAATACAAGGACTGTGGCCTAATGAATGACCAAACGAGGGTCGGAATTGTTTGTTTTGTTTTTAAGACTTGTTGGCTTGATGCCAACGGTACGCAAATGTTGACCCCCTCAAGGTCTTTACGTGATTGTGGTAGAGAAGATAATCCAACTTGGGCTTTGATATTAGTGACAGGGAAAAACGCAGCGGCAGTGGATAAGTTCCGAGTCTTTGCACGCTCAGATGATCCCATCCGCATCCGACTGGAACAAGAGAACTGATCAGTGACCAAAACCCAGAAACGATTTTAAAATGATCATTCGGTCTCTCTTGGCCTCCTTAATCAAATGTCTTCCATGTGCTTTTCGTTTAGTGGTTCGGAAAACAATGCAGCTTAAATTGATACAGAAGTCCTACAAAACATGTGACATGAAGGGTATGCCGTCTTAAGTAAAAAAAAATCGACCATCATCTCGTGCAACCGTATACCGTATACCGAGAAGTAGTTCCTCCGCTGTACCTCATGTCTACAAAGAGGCGAACTTTCATTAGTAACTTTTAACTTTAGTAACTTTAGCTGCGATTATCATGTTCCCAAGGCGTTCCATATCCGCTGCTTCATCGTGGCCGGCATCCAATGAGCGGAAGGAGTATGTTGAGGACGATAAGGCGTCGGAACTCGGGATCATGTTGCTGCGGGCCATTCCATCTTCAGAGCTTTGTAGAGACTTGGGTGTCCGGTTGACGTTGAAGAGCTGCCGATGTGGTCGCGACGTCTTCTTCTTGTTGGTGGCGCTGGAAGTGCGGCATCCAGGGTGTTCCATGCCTACTAGGAGCCGGAGCTTAAATTTGATTGGCGAACTTTCATTGCCCATTGCAAACGAAAAAGTTCGGTCGCTGACGTCGAATAATTATAGGCTCCCAGAAACCATATAATCCCAGCGTCTGGTACAGTTTTCTTCATCTTCTTCCAGGGGTGACCTTCGGCGGAATGATCAGCTCATGAAGCCTTCTTTGCGCTATTCTCTCGGTATTGGTAAAGTATATTAAGCGTCAATTCAAGCATTGTAGAAGCGGCACAAATAACGGTCCCTATACCGTGGGAATGACCCAGGTTCCACGTTGCAAGCAAAGCATTCCACCTGACGGCATCCCTTAAAAACATGTTCCCAGTAAACATCGAATTTCCCGTTCTTCAGTCTTGTCCTTCGAGCACACTGACAACACGGTACCGCTCACGGTCAGGACAACAGAGCTACTTGATGGATGCGACATTCCACAAAAAGAAGAAGAAGCGACAAATAAAGTCGTCATGCAATTCGCCGCTCGTAAACATCACTTCCGGCTGTCACCTTTATCAGGTTCTTCGACTCCAGCACGTGACTCTCGTTTATGAAAACATACAACGTCTGTCGGAGCCGCCTTCCGGTGTAATGAACATCTAATTGGTATGATAAACAAGGAACAAGGGAGAGTAGCCAACGTAGACATAACATAGGAACAAATTTGTGGGAAAGTGGTGGATACATAGAAAGCTCCTAACGGCTGGTAAACATTGCCAACTATTTATCTCACATGGGAACGTTCCCAAGTGGTCTCCTCGGATCGACATGGGAGGTAATAGATCAAATGTATTTTGAGGTGGTGATCACATCGCACATAGCCGCATGTGCCAGTTGGGGTCCACCACCTCCCCCCTCGATCAGCGGAGAACACTTAGGAACGTTCCTTTTTCAATCAAAGATAACCTTAAATGCATGAATAGTGTCTTCTAATGCTAAACTATGTATCACCGTCACAGAGAACCGCCCTTAACAACAAGATGGGTCATAATGACATAGAAACTACCCTTCTAAGGCAAATTTAAGAGACTCGCCAAGAGTGACCTTGGTGCACTCGGACAAAGTAGTTAACATCATCATTAACATCACTGAAATGAGAAGGAATATACAAGAAGCATCTCCTGTTCCACGGTAGATGAATATACCTTTTGTTCCCATATCAATTTCAAGCACGCCTATGTGTAACGCTATGAAGAAATCTTAAATTTAGGACCGGAAAGAATGTTACACAAACTATGACTCCTCAGTTTTCATTTCATCTTTCGCAACATCTCTGCCTGGTTCGTTGGTTCGAGAACAAGGGAGCGACCGCTAGGTGATATATGCCCCAAGGCAAGCGATTAACTAGTTTCGAGTTAAACGCTTTACTCGTGGCTAGCGATTTGCAATCTACCTAAACAACCAGTCCAAATGTTACGGAGTGACTTACCCTATGCTCCTCTCTTTTTATGCTAAAATCTTACATGCTCTTGAATCTCAATACCCGACAAAAGCAAGGCAAAGACAAACGATTAGAAGATGGTTCTAGTAGGCGAACACAGTGACCATACCTCTACGACACATTTTTAGCCATATTGAAATCTCTGACCCTAAATAAACAGTCCTTACTCACCCTCCTGGTGTGCACTACCGAGCCGACCCGTTCGGCAACCAGTCACCAGTAGCTCCTGGTGATAAGTGGCCGTTTAGGATTAATTTGTCAACGTCGCCGTCGAAGGCTTCTTCAGTGAGAACGCGGATTCCCCGCAGGGTCACAACGCCGTTTGGCGCGCGCCTCCTGATCCCCGTCCAATGTCAAGATCACCGACGCGATAATTGCATAACGGTGTGCATGCCGCCGGTTGAGGGGGAGAGCGCCGCCGCCAGCGCCGCCGGAGGAGGAAGGGGTCCCAGAAGTCGCGCACCCCGCCCCCTCCTCTGTAATTGTGGGGGAATGCACGGCGCCAGTGTCATCGTTTGCGCGAGTCATGTTCGCCACCGTCCCACGTACGTCGCTGCTTCTGCTGCTTGTCGTCGTCGCCAGCGTCTTGGCCCAGGACGAACCGGCTCCCAAGGCGGCTAAGGCCAGCGCTGGGCAACCAGTCTGCTCGGTCAATCAGCTCTACAACGGACAGATCTGCACGTGCGCCCCGGGGTATGTTATTGTTTTTGGTAGGGTGCGATGACGCCGCCGGTCAGCGCGCCGGTATTGCGGCTTATTTCGGGGAACTGGTCTCTTTAATGGTGTTAGATTTGGCGGATTGATGGGGCTTATGAGATTTGGATTTTCTCTAGGGGGTACGTCGAGGGGTGTCTTGGAGGAGTAGGGTGACGTGTGGTGACGTTGAGGGTTTGCTGTGCTTAGAAGATGGACAGGAGTTTATTTCTAGAACAGTTTTCTTTTCCGATCAGGAAGGCCCACTAAGCACACCACTTATAGAGGTTAAGGGCGCTTTCTTCTGGAACATGGACAAACATCCTTGCTTTATGGGTTAGAGAGAGAACAAGACCAAGTCAGGAAGCAAGGGCTGCCATGTGCCTTCGTAATATCCCACTGTTCTACGATATCTTAAACCTCTGCCCAGATGCTCTAAGGCCCACATTCCTCCCCATTGTCTCTGTTCCAAATAGTGAGCACAGGATTTGCTATTTTAACATCCAAAATCTCCAGGATTATCTCTCCCCTTGTTTTCCCAAGCCCCCGGACATCCCTTTGTTTTGCTCAAGCATCTGAAGCCCTGAGAATACATTTCCCAAGGATGGGACCGAACTTTACATTACCAAACATGTTCTTGTTTTCCTTTTTTAACTGTAACGTCCAATGCATCTAACCTTGGCAAACAAACGACCATTCCTCTCGCTATTGTCTTCATGACATCCAATAACACGGATCGTTATGCGTGGCATTATGGGCGCCAAAAGTTTGTTTTGGAAGCTAGGTCAAGGCGACATTTTTATGATCTGACTTCATGTCCGCAAGTCGTGAAAGTGTTTCCCAGGGATAGTGGGGAGCCAAGGGGTCAAAAGGAGCAGCGATAAGGTCAACGCAAGAACTGCAAAACGTCGATGCCTAAGGAGGCCATCTGAACACAATTTGGGACTTCTTTGGCTTACCTATCTTAGGGTGTATGGATCTAAAGTATCTTAAACAGTTTTGCACACATTTTGGGAAGAACTTGATGCTGATGTTTACGGTCTAACCAAAGAATCTATCCTAAACACCAGTTTTGGAGATGCTGTACCCGTTTTCCAAAAGCACGTTCTATCTGAATGTGATTAGACCCATAGAAACCCTCTCCTCTTGGCTGTTCAAGCACCCTACCCCCATCCCGAGTTCATCTTCTTCACCTTAGCAACCCCACAAACCCCGGTTCATTGCACGCGCAGCTCATAAATGTGTCAATTGCCGTCTTTTTCCGCGCACACCTCCCAATTAGGCAGGGATTCCGCGGCGCCCGCAACGTAACCCGCGTGCCCTTGGAGCTAGTGAAACCCCGGCGCTAGCGACAAATCGGTAATTAATTTCCCTTTCGACCGTGGCGGCGAAAAGCGCTTTTTTCGGAAATTTTCATCCTCTGAGCGCCGACTGTGACGGAACCTGAATTGAGCACCCATGCCGCTCTGCCTTCCACAAACAGCGCGCGTTAGAGGAGTTGAAAAAACATGACTGTAAACAGCGGAGAAGGAGGGAGCCGGTGGCGCCGACCTTTTCTAATCGCGTTGAGACGGATTAGGATCTGGCTGGCAATGACTCGTGTCGCGGCCGTTCGTTGCCTCGGCGAATTCCACTCACGCCAGTCCATCTATGGGCGATCAGGACGGCGATATGAGCCGGCTTGTTTGTTGCGAACGCGCCTGGCGCGCGACAATAAAACGGAGAGGCGCCGTTGGTGCTCAAGGTCGCCGATGGGCTAACCTGTTCTCGCCGCCGCTCCTTTCTCGGTTTTGAACCTGTCGCCGTTTGCCGTGAATCGAACTCTGGTCGTGGAGATGAAGAAATGTCATGGGGTGGACGGCAAGGGATGATTTAGGAGGGGAAATCAAGAAGATGGATTGATTGATCGGAGAATGCAAACGGAGAGTAGGAAGCGGAGGAGCTAGTTTGGCTAATACGCGTTTCAAACTGGCAAGGGAACAGCTTTGTGACCAGCAAAGGTACTTTTCGTGCAAAAGGGAGCAAAGTTGTGGGCTCTTTTCAATGTCGCGAGCCACGAAGGGGTAAATGGCATTGGAATCCCACAGTGAAACAAGAGCGTGCGTATCATATGAGCTGTATGATCACTGTATGCTATAGAAGACCTACTCGCCAAGTCTTTAGAATCCCTAGGTTTCCGTTAAAACACAGTAAACACCTTTTATTTGACGTTTTAACAGAAAATGTGATATATAAGGTTTAGATTACAAGATGTACTGAATAGTCGAATAGGATGATCATTTCTGAGGAGCAAAAGCATACTGTAGAGTAACTGTTTTTGTACTTTGATCAGGTCCATATTGTTCAGAGCTACCTTCCAGTTTGTCCTAGTGCTACTCGCATTCTTTTGGACTATTAGTGGGGCCTCGTACCAAATGCAAGAAGACACACCCAGTTACAGTTTACCTGCTTGTCAGCTTATCATTGCATACGATATTGAAACTCTGAATGGTCCCAATGCGATTAGCACTAGGATAAACAGAAGTACGAATACCCATAAATCCCAAGGGATCTTTGCATTTCCTGTAACCTAACATCTCCATTTTCAGCTACTTCTCCTCCGCCAACGACGAGTCGAAGACGCGATGCGAAGACGAATGCGAGGAGGTAACTTACCTCTCCTGCTGATCTCCTCCTCTACAGTACCCTCGTTCCAGGTGTACAAGACGTGGTTCACCTACGGTGAGTGCGCGAAGGGCATCTTCGACAAGGTGCCCAAGAACGAGCAGCCGGCGTGCAACATGCGCTGCGGAATGCGTGTCCGCACCTGGGCATCCATTGCCGGGCTCGTCGTGATCGCCGGAGCCGTCGCCACGCTCGTCTTTATCCTTCCTCTCTGCATCACCACCTGCTGCTCGTGCCTGCAGGCCAAGAAGGTGAGCTGGACGGCTTGTGAAGCGTGTGAGCACCGACTCTTTTAGGCGAATAAGAACGCGAAACGAGTGTACAACGAGACGCAGCAGCCCAACAAGGACCAGCAGATGCAGACGATGTCCTACAACCCGTACGCCTACTGGCCCTACTACGGTAGGGCTTAGGCGCTGCGGCAACGATCGTCAACGGAGACTTTAATAATGTTAAGTGTCCTCACTAGTTCTCGTTTCTTGCCATCGTGTCCATCGACTGCTCCGCTGCCACAACACCCAAACATGTCCTTCTTTCACCTCGCCCCTTCTCTCCCTCTCAGAGTCATTTATGTGTTCCACAGAAATTAAATATCGACTGAGAGCAGGTTTCTCCCGGGAATTGCAAAACGGTGAATCACAAAGCGCTGCCAAGTTGGGAAAGGAACCCGAAAACAGAGCTGATGACCGAAAATGGAGACGAACTTGGATGCGGGGCTACCTCTGCGCTTACAAACAACACAGAAACGGGCTGCGATCAAAGAAAGGCCGCGGACAGCCTCAATTATGTGTATTCCACATTGACTCATACTTCAGGAATGTCAGACACACCCAAGGTTTCAGTATGTTTAGTAGAGATGTTAGCCTATGTGAGTACTTGGTATCTTATATCTCAAAATGGACTCTTTCACAGATATCATCACAGTTTTTTTAATATCATCTTTCCGAAACTCCGGCTCCAAAAAGGCTCTAAACTGTAGAACTTATAACATACAAGTTCTACAGTTTGGAGTTTAACTCGCTGCAGATGTAACCGGGGGACAGCAGGCAGATCCACTGGGACAACAGAAAAGCTCTTTTATTAAAGTCACAAAAGGGTACAGTTGTTACAAAATGCAGCTTGCCAGTAGATCCATTCATCTTCTAGGATGTCATCTTCATTTTCTTGAACATCATCCTTTCGAAGCTCTAAAAGCATTGCTTGCCAGCTAGATAGCTCCTCTGTGTTAGAACTTACGCTGAAGCAGATCTGCTGCGCCTCGTTGCAAACAGTTCCAGAAGGACAGCAGGCGAATCCACTGGGGCAGCAGACGGCGTCAGGATAGGGACAGCAGCCATGGGTGCAGGGAGTGCCCGAGCACTCGGCGGAGGAGGCCGAGACG